>MVGU01000530.1:75000-102500 GCA_002005505.1 Botryococcus braunii
ATAAATACAGGTGAAGTAGTTGGAGGAAGTGGGGATTGAACCTGATGCCCCGCTTCTCAACAGAACCAACGAGGGAGTGCTGCACATGTCGCAAGCGCAGGAGGTCGATGACATCATCCACGACCTGCCCCTTGGCCGCAGTCTTCATACCCTTCTCGCTGCGCAGCCAAGCACTGTACGCCAGGTTCTCTCTCACCGTCAGGTCTTCATGAACAATATCATCCTGCACGCCATACATACACAATGTTATCCTGCACCCCATACATGCAGTGTGTCATCCTGCACGCTATACATGGACAATGTCAAATGTGTGAAGCAAGTACGCAGCAGTGTTGGTGCAGTTCTTCAGATGCGATCTAGGTTGCACTGCCCCGCATCGGTGTCTGGGGGTAGCTCATCATGTGTGGGGCCCATGGGGAGGGTTGGAGAAGTGGCGGGCGAGGATGGGTCACTGTGTGTGTCTGTGTGTATGTGTGTGTGTGTGTGTGTGTGTGTGTGTGTGTGTGTGTGTGTGTGTGTGTGTGTGTATGTGTGAGAGAGAGAGAGAGAAAGAGAGAAGGGGGAGAGAGACAGAGAGACAGACAGAGAGAGAGAGAGAGAGAGAGAGAGAGAGAGAGAGAGAGAGAGAGAGAGAGAGAGAGAGAGAGAGAGAGAGAGAGAGAGAGAGAGAGAGAGAGAGAGACCTGGGGGACATAGCCCATGACACGGCGCAGGCGGGAGAGGCGCATCTCCCGCCCGTTCACCCAGAGGCGGCCGGTGGTGCGACCGTATGTGGACGTCCCCATCAAGCAGTACAGCAGAGTGCTCTTTCCCGCCCCTGATGGTCCCATCACGGCCGTCACCTGCACCCTCCATGTACTGCCGATTGCTGCTAGTCCCGTTCCTTCTCTTGTACACACTGGGCAACCTCTGATGGGGGACCACACGTCATGCGCCTAAACAGGCAGCACAGCCTGGTCCCATGTGGCCTATCCACAGGGGATATTTTCATCGCCTGTTGGCCAGGAACCTGGCCCCTTTGCTTCTCCTGTGGTCTTTTTTGTGCGCTAATGATTCCCGACCAGATGTACACTGCCTTGTGGCGGGCCAGTACAAAGGTATCTCCTCGCCAACAGAATCACAGCGGAAGGCTGTGCGGCTGTCAACTGGAATGGAGACAGCAGCGCGTGGCGAAATATGACTTTGGTAATGTCCAAACTTTCCGGATTTATCCGAGTGGCGATTAAATGCTCTCACCTCCTTGTTCCTTTCTTGGTAGCTGGAGAAGCATGAATCCCCCAACAAACAGGCCATCCACCCTCTCTTGGATCTAAACCGTCGGAGTTCAAAATGGCTGAGGGAGGATGGGGCAGAAGGCGCAGAACAGCAGTTCCGCTTCATTGTCGGTAATTTGCGCTTCCCTTATTCCATTTTGGTAGCAATGCTTCCCTCACTCCACTGTCGGTTACAACCCAACCGCGTGGCCAAACCAGAAAAGCAATGTAACCGACAGTTGAGGGAGAGAAGCGATGTAACCGACAGTGGAGCAAGAGAAGCGTTGTAACCGACAGTTGAGGTAGAGAAGCGTGTTAACTGACAGTTGAGTGAGAGAAGCGGCCAGTGACGCCGTCTAGGATGACGGCCCCGTCCCGCAAGCGCACGCCCATCTCCTCAAAGCGCAGCGTGATGCGAGGCCGAATGGCCCCAAAGGCGTTGAATGCCAGCGTGTAGGGGTCGTGCAGCGCCAGCAGGGGAGCCACTAGCTGCTGCAACTTGTCCTGTGCAGCCTGCTTCTTCAGCAGCCTCTCCTGTTGCAGCCTGCCCAGCCAAAACCCCCCCGGCTCTCTACTACGTAAAGAGAGCTCAAGACATGCTTCTGCTCAAGGCATTTTTTGATAGCGGCGGGAGGAGGAAATAACAGCGACTGGCAAAAATGCATTCATTTTATAATTAGCAATTGAAGCCTTAGAAGTGGTTCAAGGCTCCTGGTTCCCAGTGTCTATGATGCCCTGTGTCCCTTTTATGTAACCATGCAAGTCCGTACCGCATCAAGTGTACCGCCTCTGCAGTCCGCTCAGTGTGGTCAGCTACTAAACGCACAGTGGATTCCTATTCTCTGCCAACCTCTGCTCTCCCATCCCTCTTATTTACTACTCCGCGCCCCCTATCTCCCTAGCTCGTGCACCCACGCGCGCGCGCTCATGTACACATGGCATGCACGCACAATTGCCAGAATATACTCAAGCATACCAGCTCGCGTGTGCATGCTGAACCCAAGTCGCACAGTCTTAAGCCTCTTTACAAGGAGGGAACTGTTAGTGACGGATGAAGAACAGATGGCAGCTTGGCAACTGTAGGGCAATACATGACCTTCGTGCAGGGGTTTTTCGGTCTAGCGATCTCGTATCAGGCGGTACAAGTTTTTGGGGGGGGGGGGTGCATGAATCAGTACGTTTCCAGGAGAAGTGACAGACAGGTACCGGCACAGGTAAAGGAACGGATGGCACAGGAATGCAGGGGGTGATTTAAAGCACGAGGTTTCGGGTTTTGGAAACTTGAGAATGCGGTCGTGAAGGTTTAGGGGGAAGGGACTCCGTGCAATATCAGGAGCAGGAAGCACACTGGAAGCATGGGGTCGTGAAGGTTCGAGGGTAAAAGGAACACCACAACTTCATGAGCAGCACGCCCACTGCAAGCATGGGGTTGTGAAGGTATGGGGGGGAAAGGGTTCGGCACAAGCTCAGGGGCAGAAAATTGGGCGGTAGGGGATGCAGGTACAGGCTGACCTGATGTAGGCAGCCAAGGCGGCGTATGCCAGAAAGAGAAGGCCCAAGATGATGAAGAGGACCAGGAAGCCGCCCAAGGACAGGTCAGCAGATTCCGCCCCCGGCTTGCAGTGTGCCAGCCATGGGCAGCTGCATGCAGCAAACTCCTCCCTCTCTTAGTAACCATTACTCTTTGCATTTGTAACCCCCCTACGCCTGCAGCTTCACCCAGGAAACCCCCCTTTTGGTATTAGCAACTACAAGTCCAACTACAGCAGATGAAGCCATCCCACCCCCCCCCCCTTCATGCTCTAAAATAACAACCACCACTCAGCCATGGGCTGGGGCAGACTTCAGCCTCCCCTTCCTACTGTACAACACTCCATCATAGGCTGCCGCTGACCAGAAGGCCCCCAATCTTTAAACAGTTCCCACTCACTCGTGTTGATAAGGAGTCGCACTCATGTTATATTGCGTAACTCGCACTCATTCATACGAGTATGTCGCACCCACACAGGTGACTTGAGACGCTCATACTCACTCGTGGTATTATGAGTGGGGCGCACTCAGTCACATTAGTTTGAGTAACTCGCTCTTATTATTCTAAGTAACTGGCACTCGCTCACGTCACCAAGGGGACCCCATAGTCAATCATGCACAGCCGCATGCCTGTCTTGCCCCCCGTCCCCTTCCTGCTTGTTTTCATGACAACAATTATTCGGAGGAGCGCGGTGGCCAAGCACCAAGGAAGGATAAACGCAGACAGTATATGCAGGAGTCTGGGCTGCCATACTTCCTGGGCTGGCGGCTAGAGTATTTGCAGAACTTCCCGGCAGGGCACAAGATCTTGGTGCTCGAGTTGGGGCAGAAGTAGCCTGCCTCACAGGGCGTGTCCAGGGTCTCCGACCCCTGTTCCAACCCACAAGCATCCTGCCTCAATGCGCCCCCCCCCACCTCTGTGGCCCCAGGGCCTGCCATCCTCACACTTTCATTTGCATTTTCTTATTTCTTTGGTTTTCTATTCTCTTTCACTCTCCCTCCCTCCCTCCCTCCCTCCCTCCCTCTCCCCTCCCCTTCCCTCTCTCGCCTTTCTCTGTCGCGCTCTGCGTGTGAATCAGCGCATGGGTGTGTGAGCGTGAGTGTGTGTGTGTGTGTGGGGGGGGGGGGAGGGGGGTGGGGGAGTGTGCGCGCTTGTGTGTGTGTGTCTGTGTGTGTAAGTGTGTGTGTGTGTGTGTGTGTGTGTGTGTGTGCGTGTGTGTGTGTGTGCGTGCGTGTATGCATGGGTGTGGGTGTGGGTGTGTAAGTGTGTGCGGGTCTGTGTGTGTGTGTGTGTGTGTGTGTGTGTGTGTGTGTGCGTGCGTGTATGCATGGGTGTGGGTGTGGGTGTGTAAGTGTGTGCGGGTCTGTGTGTGTGTGTGTGTGTGTGTGTGTGTGTGTGTGTGTGTGTGTGTGTGTGTGTGTGTGTGTGTGTGTGTGTGTGTGATGGCCCATGCAACCGCATGCGCCATCAATTCTGTAGCAAAAGGGTGCAGAGGAGTGGGTGGGGACAGAATCGGGCGCATGTCGGCAGGGCATGACACAGACAGGTAGTGGAGTCGGGCAAACGCACTGCGGGGCAGTAATTGCCGGCCATGGGGTCCCCCATAAGGTAAACGTGTTCTCGAACCGTGCGCTGCAGCGTGGGCACGATGGTCCAGGGGTCTGACTGGAGCAGATTCACGTAGGAGCAGGTCGTTGGGACCACGGCGCCCCTCCCACAGAAGGTTCCCGCGGGACAGCGTACTGTCACATTAGGCATGGGGCACTGCATCCCGGGCCTGCTCTCCCAACACACCCCCGCTTCCCTTCAGCTCCGCAAGAAAACCCGGCCCGACCCGACCCGACCCGAACCGACCTTGCTTTAAATCAAATGGGGCCTTAAATCAGCCAGGTGCCAGCCCGGTGCCAGCCAGGTGCCCCCTTGTTGATATTCACGCAGCTTGTGAGCCCTGGCTTCGCAGTAGCCCCTTCCCTGCCACATCCTTCATCGCAAGTACTGCAGGGGTCTCTGATCCCTTGACAATGTACCGATTCTTTCCTTTACTGGGAAATACACCTTGCACATACCTTTTTGCCCCATATGACACACCATATGGGACACATGGGACACAACGATAATGCGCCTGCCCCCACTCTTTCCCTCACACTTTTTTTGGGGGGGGGGGCGCCAACAGCTTGTTGGAGGATGTGAAAACTGGTACAAAGGAAGCACGTACACGGGTGGGTGAGGAGGGCGGAAAAAATTAGCTTGGTTGTTAAGATTTAAAGCCCTATTCGGATACTTTCTTCCCCTGGGTGCGCTTCCCTCCGATCTCCGCCACCCCCCCTTGCCCCCCCCCTCCCTAGGAGAAGGGCGCACATCATTTTGCTTCCCTCCCTCCCTCCCCCGCTTCCCCTGCCCCTCCCCTTCGGATACGGTCCCACTTCCCCCTCCACTTCCCTCATCACTTCTTCCCCTCTCCCCTTTCCAAGCTCTTTGGGCTGCTGCGCCGGCGTCTCTGCAAAGCCACATGTTGCCAATCACGGCTGTGCCCATGAGGAATAGCCCACGGTCTTACAAACACAGGCTGGCCCACACCACACCTGATAATACCACGTCATTGTTAATTGAGCAAGTGGCAGTGCTCTGTGTAACAACCAGGCCCCTTGTGTCACTGAGGAACCAAAACCAATTTGTCCATGTGTGCACTACCACCTCTTCAGTGTGCTGCCACCTCTTCAATGTCCTGCCACCTCTTCAATGTACTGCCACCTCTTCAATGTGCTGCCACCTCTTCAACGTTCCCGGTATACATAAATGCCATTCCCCAGAATGGGTGAATGAACGAATGTTACACAATACCCGTCATGATGACCAGATGGGCTTGTCATCCAACAATGAAACTCATCAACCAACAGCCCGCTCCTTATTTTCTCCAAACAAATCCCACCATTTGATTGGGGTTCCTCGAGGCCCTCCCCAAACACTCCAAGTGGCAATCCCTGATGTAACAATGACCTTTCCCGATGTACCAAGTAGCATTTCCCCGATGTACAAAGTGCCTTTACACCGTTTCTCGATGTATCAAACACCGTTACCCAACGTACCTGATGTCGTACCCTACCATACCGATTCCAGTAACTCATGTACAAAATGCAGTCTCCCACCATACGAAACCCCATGTCCCAAGCTTTGAACTGCAGAGCCCCGATGTGCCAAAAAGCCATTTCCGGAGACACCAGCCACCGATCTCCAATGTACCCAACGCTATTTCCCGACGTTCTAAATGCCATTTCCCGATGTACCAACCACCATGTCCCAATGTACCAAAGACCAGTTCCCGATGTACCAATGCAATACCCTGATGTAGCAAACAGCAAATCCCAGCGCCTGCTGACAAACTTAACCCACCCACTGCTCTCTTCCGATGCACCAAGGTCCCAGATCTCGTTCTCAATGCTTCACGTGACATTCCCAGACGGAAGCACACGAACAATAGGCAACACAAACAAAAAGTTCACCGATTTTCTCATGCAAGACAGAGAGCAGGGCGCCAGCGGTGGGGCTGACCTGCAGAGATGCGAGAGGACGTAGGTTGTGGCAGAGGGGCCAGGAGGGGGCTGGAAGCTGCCACGCGGGCAGTGCTGGCCCAGCGTGCAGGGCATGCACAGCGCTCCGCTTCGCACCACGCTGCTGTTGATAGAAAGGGCAGGCCAGATGTCCCCCTGCCACTGTACCGCACACTGGTAGCCTGCAGGGCAGGCTCCATACGCTGCCCCCTCCCTGGGCAAGCAGGGGCATCCTGGGAACACCTACACTCGACCCACGAGCCCCGTGACTTCTGACGCGTCTGATTAGTAAGAGCCCCTCAGATTAGTAAGAAACTCTCATTCCTAGCCCCAACAGGGGTTCCACTTCCTGTTAGTTGATTATATAATCTATTTCAAGCTTTAACGTTTGGTGGGGTGTGGGAGGGTCGCCAAGGGCCATTTGTGGCAGTACTGGTGCTTGTAGAAACAAGGTAAGACCTGTTGAGGTGGATGCCCCACATGGGAACATGCCGTCAGTACAGCAGTCCATGTGGCATCCATGTGAAACTCATAAATTCAGCTGAAGCTAGTGGACAAAGATACTCCCCCCTGGAAAGGGCAAGGAGCGGGTGTGCCATGTGTGTCCTCCCCGACACATGCACAGGCTCGCACATGCTCACATGCACCCAAACAGACATGGACGACCATGCATGCACTCATGCGCAACACTCTCCCCCCCCTTCCCAACACACACACACACACACACACACACACACACACACACACACACACATACACACACACACGCACAAACACACACACACACACTCACTCACACACTCACAGACACAGACACACATGTGCGCGCATGTGAATGCGTGCAGCCCGCACGCCTTGTTACTGTCCATAAGCCTACAGACCTACTGCCGCATGTGCCCTCTATCGGGGCCTCCCCTGTGCGACTCTCTGTGTGTGCCACTCTCCCCCGGTTCACACTCCCACTTGCCTGCTTCTGTTAGAGCCAGCACTAGGCTTTCTCTCCCTCTCTTAGCGGGAGGGAGGGGGAGCCCGCAAGACGGGAACTAACACGTCTTGAAGAGACCGGACAAGATAAGGGAAGGAAGACTGATCTTTACCTCCCAGCCCCCCCCCCCCCCCCCCAAAAAAAAAAGCCCCCCGGGACTTCCACATACCCTCTGCATGGTCCGCTCTTTCTCTCCCAACCCTCTGCCCCCCTCTCGTTGCCCCTCTCTCCCTCCTCCCTCCTCCTTCCTTCACTTCGGCTTGCCTGTGTGACGTTGCGGTAGTCAGTGTGGCAGACCAGGCGAGCAGACACAGCAAAGCTCCTTTCAACCAGTGCTACTTCCTGCAGTCCAAAGAAACGCCAATTGCAAAATGTTCAAGATGCACATTCACTGACCCCACATGTAAAGTTGACCAGAAATGGTGATTGCCTCACAGTCTCTGTGTCTGGCATTGCTGGGGGCGAGATTACTAAGAACAGAGTTCCCTGCCCGAGCGAGTGGGGCACCAATAAGCAAGACCGAATGCCTTGACAGCATGAGCGAGCTCGCTTAGAAGAAGCTAAGGGGTGGAAGCCCTGGAAGGCCAGAATATGCAAAAGCCACAAGGGATGATGTAGGATCTTTTTCATGTAAGTCTGCTGGTGCCTGAGATGGCTTGCTTCTTGTGTGGAAACCAGCTCAAAATGAATTCTACAAGCACACACATGGCAGCTTTCCAGACAAGATGCTCAACGCTGGGCACACCTTCGGTGACACGTATCCGTTCTTGTCTCGGTCCAATACAGTGAAGAGGTGGGCCAGTCGGTCATCTGCAACGCATCAAAAACCAGAATCGGTGCCTGAAAGCCAGGTTGGTGCCCGTCTTTCTATTTACCCACCGGTGTACAACAAATGGGCGTCGGCTGGTGGAAAGTTTGCAGCCTAGCCAGAAACGGAGGTTGGTCCTGAGCCAGCTTTGATTTTAGGGGCATTGCCTTGTGCATACACTCCATTAGGTGACTCGCGCTTTCCTAGCAGTGTTCAAGTGTGCTGCAATGGTCATACCAGATGACGTTTGGAAGGCACGAAAGAGGTTGATCTTAAACTACACAAATTTGACAAGCCAGACACTGATTTAGGGGTGTTCTCCTGAGCACACACTTAACGTGCTTTTAGCAGTGCCCTGAATGCAATGACTAGCAGTGCTCATGCTTCCAGCTGGCATGTGGAAGAAATATGTATGTGATGATCGATTAAGCTTCTACCAATACGTGCAAGTGATTCTTGGAATCCTCACGACAGTGCGCCTATTAAAGCACCAATGTCATGATTCAGGACTCCCTGTCAAACACTTCTGTACTGCTTCCCTTCCCAAGACTTGCCTGATGTCTTATCCGGTGTGTCGCCTGTCTAGAATTTGTTTGTACCAACAAGCCTTCACTGTACATGCAAACAAAGCTTTCCAATTCGTCTCTTAGTATGACTGCAGCTGGAGTTTGTGGATGGAGTGGAATGCCTGAGTCTTCCAGGCTGCTGGTTGCCAAAACTTTTGGTACAAAACACGAGGTGCAGAGAGCTTTGTCTAGATATGGGCATCTGTGCACCTGATAAGTGCGAGCCCCTAGCCCTAAGCCATGAGTTGAGCTCCTTCATGTCCATCTCATGTCCATCCGCTGTTTCTCGGATTTCAGTGGAGTGCTCGGCACCCGAGACAACAAGAACCTTGCAGCCCCAGGAACAATGTAGTAAAACCCACATATAATTTTTATCATTTCCTGCAAGTCGATAAAGCAGACCTGAGCTCTCCCTCCTCTACCCTTTGTCACCTTGCAGTCCGAGATTAGCCACCGAACTGGTTAAAAGATCTCCTGAAATGGGCATTAGGCAAATGACTTACCATCGCAAGAAGCAGTAATGTAAATTCTTGAATGGGAGGAGTCCTGGAAGCTCTGTGCGGCAATTCTACCAGATGTGGCCTTCCCATGATGGGAGTCCTTCCGGCAGTCCCCTTCACGGTACTTCTGTGACCTTTCTGTCGGACCGAGCACATCATACCCATCGAAATGTGTTGTAAGGGTAATCGTGCTGGTCCATCGGACGGCTTGCGTCATGCGCGAGGAATTCCAGTGCCTCGTAAACACCGATGGTTGGGCATTCCCTCGACTGACCCTGCACTTACTCCCATGCCACTCAAGCTGGATGGCTTACTTGAGTAGCAGATAAATTTGCAGATCAAAAGTCACAAATACAACATGTTTTGGTAACCGGATTGGAAGAGACGATCTTGGACACCGAGAGTCCGGTAGTCTCGATCATCTGGTTCCCGCGAGCCCCCACGGGCTGTACAGTACGAGGGGACTCCCGACAGTACACAGGATTGAAAGACCTTCAGTTCAGTGCAGTGAAAGACCAAGAAAGACAAATATAATACAAACCAGAGGCCTGCATCTTTAGAACTTGCAGGATATGATTTGAATTGAACTGATTTTCTAAGTCCCACCGTACAAGCGCATAAGAGACGGATGAACCAAATCTCTGACGCACGGAAAACACGCTTACCTGCCAGCTACATGAACGGCATCCTGCCGCGGGAAATCCTAACTGGCAATGAATTTGAGGCCGGAGGCTGAAACAAAGCTGTCAACTTTAAGGGCTGTTGCTGGAAAGGAATGGAATACCGATTTGCAAGAATGTTTACATCTGGTAGATTACTCGTTAAAAGAAGAAGAGAGAGCGTTGGTCAAGCTGTTCACAAAGTTGGGAAAGAAGAAACTCATACACAAACAGGACTCTGCATCTAGGCTGGAACTAGATATCATTCGGGTCACGAGGCACCTACAACAGTCCTCCAAAAATATAAAGGCAAGAAAGTACCGTTTCCTCTAATTCCCCTTCTAACAGTGTTTGTTTTTTAAAAAATTTGATGGTTCTGTGCCTGATGCTTTTCTGCAAAGGGGACATACGTTTGAGGTTGATTTTACAGGAGGAAAAATTGCACGTATGCACCTCAAGTAATTCTCCAGCGAGTCGTTGTAGCCAATGCTGTAGTGCTTTGCAGGCAAATCTTTTGAGGTGCACAGACGTTTCCATCTAAGGCTTTGCATGGATGAAATAGCAAGGTTCTTTCAAAAGCAATCTGACAAAGCAAGGAAATTTCTGTCAACATTCCTGAATTGCAGCTCTATCAAGCCCACTGAAACTAAAGGGGAGCACTCAGGTTTGGCAACTTCCACGTATAGGTTCCAGGTGCTACTGCAAAACAGGGCAGGTTTACATTGATGCTATTTTGTTCATTTGATATGGCATGACAACTTTTATGTCTTTGCTATCATACTGGTTATTGTCGATAATCAGAGCTCAACCCTCAAAACTTCTACTGCCCTGCGGCATGCCACTCGCGGTAGCTCAAGTGCCAAGCGGTGTATGTGAAGAGCATATGTATCTTCTCAAATTCCTTTGTGGTGAGCAGTAGAGCCAACTATAAACCCTGACAAAGATTCTCATGAACAGCAAGGTCTTATGCTTTGGTTAAATCTGCCCCCCCCCCCCCTCCCTTCTGTTGAGGGAGTTTTGAAGCTGCTCTTATAGACAGAACAAAGCAAGAATCACTTTAGGGCACAGCCCAACCCTGGGTTTCAGGTGATGTCGTGCTACATGACGAAGATCTCATTGATGTTGAACACACTATTCCAATGACGCCAAATAGTTATTCTTACCAAAGTGGCGAGTATTTGGAACATGACTCTTTTATTCCAGAGGCTGGTTGGATTGTCAACCTTTTCAATGCAGTACAAGACTTTTAAACCACAGGGTACCCAGAATGATCAGCGTTCAACTGTAAGTCTACAAAGCTGTAAAAGGTTATGGGCAGTGGCGTATCCTGTAAGCAAGCAGACAGGTCGTAAGTTCGTGCCTCTCCAGCTACAGTCCTTGACGACTGTCTGCTCTTTTAGACACATGCAACTGCATGAACAAGACTGGCATCCTTATGTGCCCAGTATCTTTCCAAACCAGTTCCGTTACATGTTGATCTGTCAATGATCATCTACACACGGATAAGCTCCTGACGGCTGAAAGCAAGTACCTTCCTATACTCAATCAAGACTCCGTCCCTTAGCTGTTTGGGAGACTTGATTGTCCACTAAGATGGTTCACTTACAAACAAGCAATCAAACATGAACACATTACCAATACACATCCTGCGTCACCGGACCTGTAAGCAAGCAGACAGGTCGTAAGTTCGTGCCTCTCCAGCTACAGTCCTTGACGACTGTCTGCTCTTTTAGACACATGCAACTGCATGAACAAGACTTGCATCCTTATGTGCCCAGTATCTTTCCAAACCAGTTGCTCGACTATGCGGTGATCGCAGCTTTAATAGTCCTTTCACGCTAACGCGTAATTTAAATCAGATTGTACCTTATGTTCGAAATAGACCTCATCCGAACGTGTCTTGAGGTACCTTATGTGGATAGTGGACCCGTATCCTAATAATGTACATTTGAAGATCACCTAAAGCACAAGGCATTCTATAATGTAAGTTCACAACTCAACACTTCCCCTTGCCTGCATGCTTTATGTGTATCTTCTCAAACCTAGTGAATCACGATGACCAACAAACACGGGCTTAGCAAGTGGCTTGGTCATAATGTCAGCCACATTTCGAGCAGATTCTACATAGAGGATATCTACCTGCCCAAGTGCCATAGCTTCCCTAGCATAGTGGAAGCTTACTGCAACATGCTTTGTGAATTTGGAATAAAGGGGGTTCCGTAAATTGGAAATGCATCCTTGGTTGTCACAGAAAATTTTGACTCTCCAAGGTGCAGCTCCAATCTCTTCCAAGAAGCCCCTAAGCCAGTTGGCTTCCTTCACAATATGGCCGGCTGCCATAAACTCGGCTTGCACAGTTGAGGTAGCAACTGAGCTCTGCTTCTTGCTTCCCCAAACCACGGCACTACCATAGACTGATAGAACATAGCCAGTGGTGGAATACCTGTGGTCCAGGTCCCCAGCATAGTCGGCATCAACATAGCCTTCTAGCTCAGGCCCCTTTCCACCCAGAGTAAGAGCTAATTCTCTCGTATCTCTCAAGTACTTCAGCACTCGAATGGCCTCATTCCAGTGTGAGGTAGTGGGTGTCATTCTATACCTTGACAACACTCCAACCGCCTGAGAAATGTCAGGCCGGGTCGTATTGGCAATATATAGCAACGATCCAATCAACTCACAGTACCGATGACCAGGTGGCAGTGGGGTACCTGCCCCATGTGACAAACCATCTGAGGACTCGGGTCTGCTGCTAGCCACGAAGTCCTTGGACATGGGGGTATCAACCACACGCCCATCATCAGCAACCCCAAACTTTTCCACAAGAGCATCAATCTTGGGAGTGCAACTCATGGAAATAGTGCTCTGAACTCTATTGCGTAGGACCTGACACCCCAGGAAATCATTCACCTCTCCCAAATCATGGATGGTGAAGTCCTTCTTCAACAACTCTTTCCCCCACTCAATCTCTGCAACCAATCTGGCAACTATGAGAAGATCATCAACATAAACAAGAATAAAGGACAGGTTGCCATCAGGGGCCCTCCTGATGTATACACCCGCATCACTCTTGCACACACTATACCCCATCACGCTCAACTTGTCGGTCAAGGTCTTGTGCCAAGCCCGTGGGGCTTGTTTTAGACCGTATAGTGCCTTCCTGAGCTTGCACACAACCCTCGTGTTGCCATTCTCAAATCCTGGTGGTTGGGTCACATAGACCTCTTCCTCCAACTCTCCATTGAGAAAAGCCGTCTTGATATCCACTTGGTGGATCTCAAGATTCTGTGTGGCAGCCACTGCCAGCACAGCCCTCCTTGTCCCATAGCTGCTGGTGGGTGCAAATACCTCCCCAACATCTATCCCAGGGATCTGTCTACACCCTTGGGCAACTAACCTCGCTTTAAAGCGAGTAACATTCCCATGTGCATCAATTTTAGTGGAGAATATCCAATGGACAGGAATAACTTTTTGTCCATGTGGTCTGTCCACATACTCTAGAACCTCATGGGTATCAAGGGAATCCATCTCTTCCCTCATTGCTTGTTGCCAAAAATCCCACTGAGGGGAGCATTGGGCTTCCCTCAGGTTAGATGGCACGTGAACCTTTCCCAGCTTGACATAAGGTACATTTTGTACCTTATGCTGAGACTCTGCAGTACTGTCAGCACTCCTGGGACTGTTGTCTTTTATATTCCTCTGATCCTGGTTCCCAGAATAAGGTACATTTTGTACCTTATGTTGAGATCCTGCAGTACAGCCAGAACTGCCAGAGCCCTCCCCAACTCTCTCTCTTGAACTGCCAGACTCATGCGCTCGACCATTACAATCTCTCACCTTTCTCAATGCAGGTGGAAGCAGCAGCTCTCTCTCTCTCCTGGACTCACACCTAGGTACACTACTCTGACTTTCCTGAGCTGCGCCTACTGTGTCAGGCTGCACCCCATAAGCATGACTGGTTCCCAGCTCAACTTGGCTACGTGCTTCCCCTGCTGCTGGCACTTCTAGCCCACTACTCTTCTCGCTAACATCTTCTCCAAGCATAGCCTCCCCTGTCTCAACCTGCCTCTGCAAATCAGGGAGACCTACCGAGGGTGGCTCACTCACAAGTACCTGGCCTGAGCCAGGGTCATGCATGGGGACCCCTACTGAGTCCCTCCTAGCCTTGCGCTGTTCATAACGCTGATCCCTTGTGAGGGTGGTTCCTGGGGGAAGTCTATGTTGAGACTTCCCCTGGAACCTGACCCCCTCCTGCATCTTCTGCAGTTTGTCCAGCTGCGAGTGCGCTTCAGCACCCCCCCGAGCTAAATTTTGAAGATGGCCCAGCACTGACCATGACTGCTGTGAGGTCTCTGAAGTGGCAGGGGAACCATCCTGGCTGCTGGGGGCTCCAGCCACAGGTCCGACTGAGCTCCTCAGCCTGCTGTGATCCTCTGGAGAGCTGGCAGTGGTAGCAGGAGATCCAGTGGGCTTGCACTCCACCACCGGGTCATCCTCTGCTTCCCAAAAATTCACGGGAATGGCTGTTGGTGAGCTGGGGACATTGGAATTGCCTCCCCTGCCCTGCAAGGACGCTCCTGAGAGCCATTGAGAGGATCCAGTTTGCACCTTAGACATACCCACTCTCTCCCCTCCTCTCAAATGCTCAAGGAATGTAACATCCCTGCTCTCTTTCCATACACCATTGCCTACGTACACTCTATAGGCCTTGGACTGTGGGCAATACCCAGTGAACATGCCTGGAATGGTCTTTGGTCCAAATACAGACCGCTGACCTGGGGGAATGTGAACATGTGCCACACAGCCCCATGTGCGCAAGGAAGCAACATCAGGCTTTACCCCATAGAACATCTCAGTAGGGGTCAGAGGCCTGCCTGTGGTGGGGCCCACGTTGTATAGCAGGGTGGCAGACTCCAGTGCCTGCTTCCACAAGGAAGGGTCTGCTGCAGCGTGCACCAACAGGGTCCTTGTGCGCTCCTTCAGAGTCCGATTCATGCGCTCAGCAAGTCCATTTTGCTGAGGCGTGGATGGAGCTGAGGTCTCCATTTTAGTGCCCTGGAGGAGGTGGTGGTGGGAGATGCCAGCCTGGGAAGAAGGGGAAGATAGTGGACACAGATCCAGGAGGATGTGAGGTTGACACGGGAGGGCCTCCTCTGGACTGGCCAGCATCCCACCAGCTGGCTTGTTGCTGAGGAGCTCCAGTGCCCCACCACGCAGCTGGGCCCGCACTTGCAGCTTGCATTGTGCCACGTAGAGCTTGCAGCCTCTTCAGTTCCAGGCAATCCCTCCAGAAATGTCCCGTCCCGTTGCAGAAGCGACACGCCAGTTCCTCCTTTGGCCTCCTGCCACGTCCAGACCCTCGCCCCTTGCCTCCAGCGTTGTGAGCAGAAGGGCCATAGGGGGCCTGACCATCAGCAGGTGCTCCAGCTCCCACTCCTGGTGCTGCTCCAGCGCCCGGTGCAGCTCCAGCGCCTTGGGGAGGCCCAGGGATTCCACCCTGAGCTGGCACGGCTGCTGCTGCTGCTGCCATAACTGCTGCAGCTGATGCTGTGACTTGCACTGACTCTGCCAGCGGGATATCCTGGTACTCCAAGTTCTCAATGGCAGTGAGGATCGTCTCCAGCATGTTGAAGGGGTCTGACTTGGCGGAGGTAATTGCCCAAGCGTCGTTCTGCAAGACTGCAGGTAGTCCCTTATACATATACCTGCAGATCTGGCGGTCGCTCAGCTGATGGTTATTGGCCTCCAGGGAGGCGGCAATACTGATGACTCGGTGGCACCATTCTTGCACTGTCTCTCCCTTTACCATGCCTTGTTTGAGCCCCTTGATCCACTTCTCGTTGATTTCCCTGTCCTTCCCTCCAGTGCAGCGGTCTGCCATCCACTGAATGAAGTCAAAAGCGCTCCCCCGCTGTTTGACTTCGTCGTGCCACATGGACGGGACAGACTGCAAAATGAAATGTTTTACTGCTGCGTTCTCTGCGGTCTTAGGCATAGCTGTCTCCAACGCTCCCATTGCTCCTTTTTGCATTGCGCAAGACTCCAGCTCTTCACGCCAGGCACTGAAATTAGTGCGATCAGCCTTCAGCTGTGTAGACATCTTGGGATTGGAGGAGTTCATCGTGTATGCATACGAGCTGGCTGCAGTGCCTCCAGTGGTCTGTCCTGACTGTCCAGCTCCTGAGGAGGCCGTGCTGCCTCCTGCTGGTGTTGCCATAGTCTCTGTACTGCTGGGATTACTTTCAGAAACCTTGATTTGGGAACGAGTTTGAGGTCTGGTCATACACTTCACTTGCTCTCACAGCGTTCAGTGACACAGCTGGTTTAAGTATACCCTTCCGGCGTGCACCATAGCACTTTCAAGTATTCCACCCTTTCGAGGTCTAGCATGTACCCTTAATATGCAAGATATGCAAAATATTCTTCAGCAATTCAATTGCTTGACCACCCGGACCTACTGACGGTCTCACGACAACGACGACGGGTGATAATCTCAGGTCACTTCACGAAAAAAAAAAAAAAAAAAAAAAAAAAAAAAACTTCCCAAGATATTGAAGACTCTGTCCGTAGGCCTTCTGAGTGAATATCCAGTTGTTCCTTTTTTACTTCTTCTTGCCGTCAGGCGAGTCCGTGGAAAACCCAGTACAGATGCATCCGATGATGCCATGCACTCCTGTCTGCCCTTGGGTCAGCTGGAAGGGCGTGGGCCCATAACCTGTAAAAGGTTATGGGCAGTGGCGTATCCTGTAAGCAAGCAGACAGGTCGTAAGTTCGTGCCTCTCCAGCTACAGTCCTTGACGACTGTCTGCTCTTTTAGACACATGCAACTGCATGAACAAGACTGGCATCCTTATGTGCCCAGTATCTTTCCAAACCAGTTCCGTTACATGTTGATCTGTCAATGAGCATCTACACACGGATAAGCTCCTGACGGCTGAAAGCAAGTACCTTCCTATACTCAATCAAGACTCCGTCCCTTAGCTGTTTGGGAGACTTGATTGTCCACTAAGATGGTTCACTTACAAACAAGCAATCAAACATGAACACATTACCAATACACATCCTGCGTCACCGGACCTGTAAGCAAGCAGACAGGTCGTAAGTTCGTGCCTCTCCAGCTACAGTCCTTGACGACTGTCTGCTCTTTTAGACACATGCAACTGCATGAACAAGACTGGCATCCTTATGTGCCCAGTATCTTTCCAAACCAGTTGCTCGACTATGCGGTGATCGCAGCTTTAATAGTCCTTTCACGCTAACGCGTAATTTAAATCAGATTGTACCTTATGTTCGAAATAGACCTCATCCGAACGTGTCTTGAGGTACCTTATGTGGATAGTGGACCCGTATCCTAATAATGTACATTTGAAGATCACCTAAAGCACAAGGCATTCTATAATGTAAGTTCACAACTCAACAAAAGCCCAGGAGGAGGAGGATGGCAGCACGTGCATTACTTAGTAAAACTCTTAATATACAGGATTGCAACACCCAACAGTATTTGACTTGGCATCATCTTGTAAAATAAATCAGAAGGACAGGAGATCCATTCAACTTCAAATTGGAAGGACTTCACTAGAAGTTGGAGTCATAGAAAAAATTTTGGGGTTGATGTGCGAGATTAGGGTTGGGGGATGGGTTTGCTTGGGGTGGTGCGGGGGATGTGATTTCCTCTTACGTAGTTTAAAAGGACTTCAGGTTTCAGTTGACGAATTTCCAGATTCTTGCTCTGTTTCACTCGACATGGCCACACCTGTCCAATTTAGGACTTTAAAATGAAGCATATCCTGACCAATTCGTGACTGGCCACACCTCACCAATTAATGGTTTTATAGATCTCGTCCTTGGCTGGAAATGATGAAGCCGACCCCATAACTAGGTAGCTAGCACGTTCTGTCTCCCCCCCCCGTCCCCCTCCCGCCGGGCCCCAACACCATACTGATATCTGCAGGAACTGCCTATTTCACGACAGAAAGCAAGTCAGAAACTGAGCACACCGATAAATCACACCACACTAGTAAGGATTCGTAGGTGTCATGGCAAGTCCTCTCAGGCCACTATTCAATGTACTCCATAGACCATGTGCTGCATAGGTATTCTGCAACACTGCCTAAACAGAAGACCACCTATCTTCAACTCTTAACCACCTACACGGAGGCTTATCTCGTGAGTTTCTCACGACCTGATAAGCATCAATCTATAATGATACGGGCTAAGAATCCGTTGTCAGAGACAGTCATTACTAGACTGTCATACGGTTTATGCGATCTGCATGAGCATATCAACCACAAGTGAATCCACGGGTAAAATAAAAAGGAATCCCGGATAGTGGCCTCTTCATGGAATATCCTGAATAATGCAAGGTATGTTGTGTGAGCTGAGTTGCTAAACCAACGAAGTAAAAGACGACTTGACCTGGAAATCGTGACATATATCTCTCACAAGAAGCCTGTTAGGAGATAGGCCAATATGGCCCCCCTCCACCCTGCAGCCTTCCCTGTCCGTTGTCAACTTCAGACACAAAAGGAAGTCTCCCACTTTTGAATACCACAACACTTCAAGAACCAGAAAAAAGAAAACTAGAGCGCACCATAATTTAGCGACAAGCAACCCTGACGCATGCGCCTTTCATGCTGTGCTCACTAGATGCCATGAGGACTCAAAATGCCACCAATTCAGCACACACTGCAACGCTGTGCGAAGAACCACGCGGAATCATATGGACACATAACTTGCTATATACTTGACGAAGGACCATTTAAACAATGAACTTCAATGTCACGTCAACTTGATCAGTGGCCGAATAGAAAGTGGCTAGAAAAGGTCGGACAGGAGCCTGCCCCTCCCATAAGCCCTGGAGACAGGCTCGTCCAACATCTTTGCTGAGCAAACAGCTAGCAGCGCCAGCTGCAGGCATAATGAATGTAACTTGTGAAGAAGATGATATCCCTGAGCACCCTCTGTGTGGGCTATGACGGTCTCGTTGTGGGAGCCGCTTCAACAAAGTCAATGTATCCGCAACCTTCCATTGTCCCACAGCCATGCATGGAAGGCCACTGGCGGCGCTCCAGCAAGGCAGCGGAGCAAATATGCTTATCCTCCTCATTCCTCCTCTGGAATGGCTTGAATTGAAGCCGCAGAAGTATGGGGTGGCTTTGCTACACCAGTATTTGTAACAAAGCCACCTCTGGGCCTCCAGCACACCTCGAGTGACTATGGAATCACACCCACCATTGTGCTGGCTCAGCCGGAACAACATGGCCTCTATAATCTCAAACCCTTACACTCTCATAGCTTTCAATGCCTCCTGAGACCACTCCGCGGCGATCTTTGCAAGCAAAGCTGCTGTGAACCTCTCCTCTCCCAAAACATGTGGGCAAGGACTAGCCTATCCTATCCATATGGGCCCCACCGTCCTCCCATAGTGGGAGTTCAACATATGCTGGATCACGTGGACAGCAGATAGCCCTTGACGTTTTGTACTACACACAGCATCTTAAGGAAGCAAGACACTCACCCCACACAACATGCTCTGCAAGAGTAACTGAAACAAGGGGGGGTGGGAAATGAAATAGGTAGCTTGCAACTATCCTGAGTCCATACTCATGGAGACATTGCCAAATGCATGTCTTCCTAGATGCAAGCAGACTAGTGAATTTTTAAATTTGCTTCTGAACAATACCAACTAGGAACAGCTCCATGCCCTTTGAACAAGATGACCATGGATAGCACGGCCTTTTCAAGGAGACGATACCTCTTCTCCAAATCAGGTGAATCTTTCTACACATGGACTAATTGTCTCCGGATGATCTCAGATGCAGGTTTTCGCGACAGAGGTCATCCACCAGCAAACATATTAGTACATCACAAGAGAATGAGGAAGATAAGTTGAGAGCATGCTTGAAACATAGCTATCTGGAACTTATCAGCTCCACATCACAAAACTGATGAGGGACTCTGACTTCACTTCTGCCTGCAAATATGCCTGCAAGGGCATATTTGGTACCTTTCAGAGGCTCGGTTGATCTGCTTTTGGGAGAGAGCCTCCTTCGGCTAGTTCAAGAAGGCCTGTGGAGGACTCTCCTGAGGTCAAAGGTTTACTTCCGCTCAATTTTGTTACAAAGGCTTGCACGCCATCGAAACTGCTGCTCCTGCGCGATTCTTTGTACCCACTGCCACTGTTCCGTCTTGCAGGAATTTCTGAAGAAGACTCATGCTTCATACCAGACCCAAAGCCTTCTTCCTCACGACCACATTCCCGAGCTTCTGCTTCAAGTGCTTGCGCATGCTCCGGGTGGTGTGCCACAGCACGAGCACGAATCCTAGATAAGGCTCTTCTAGTAAATATCCATGCCACAACCCCTATTATAATCCCAAAGACAATTGGCAGTACGATGCTCACAATCCGCCCCGGTGTGGGTTTCCCGCCTCTGCGAAACCCGCTCATTCAAATAAACTCCAGGTACTTCTATATGGTTGGTTGGCTCAGCACGATCCCCCACAATTATCATGTCAATCTTGCACGCACGCACATGCACGACACTCACACACGCATGCGTGTGTGCGCGCGCGCGCGCGCACACACACACACACACACACACACACACACACACCTGCGCTGAGAGAGAGAGGCAGAGAGAGAGGGGGGGGAGGGAGGGAGTGAGGGAGAGGGGGGGGGGAGAGAGAGAGAGAGAGAGAGAGAGAGAGAGAGAGAGAGAGAGAGAGAGAGAGAGAGAGAGAGAGAGAGAGAGAGAGAGAGAGAAGAGAGAGAGAGAGAGAGGGAGGGAGGGAGGGAGAGAGGGAGAGAGAGGGGGAGAGAGAGAGAGAGAGAGAGAGAGAGAGGAGAGAGAGAGAGAGAGAGAGAGAGAGAGAGAGAGAGAGAGAGAGAGAGAGAGAGAGAGAGAGAGAGAGAGAGAGCACCCAAGGGGGGGGGTGTAATTGTGTCCAGTCCTTACATAGTTGCAACTAAAATTAGCTTCAACAGCAGTTTCTGCAACTTCTAAGAGCCATGCCACAGCAGATGAGGTCAATGGGTTCAAGTCCATATTTGGCAAGACTACAAGGATGTACAGTTCTCAGCAAACTTGAGGGCACTGGGAAGAACGAGTATTAAGTCAGCATCTCCCAAAACCAGGTCAGCAGAATCTGCACCAGGAACGGGGTTACAGTACAATGCAGTCAATCGGACATTTATAGAGAATACAGGCAAAGAGAGGGGCTCACGAAAAAATATCGCTGAGGGTATCCACAGAGTTCCCAAGAAAGACTTGGATCACAATATCGGGAATGCTCCCTATAAAAGAACCCAAAATGTAAGGTAAAAATGTGATATCCCGGGATGTGGCAGCAATGTAATTCAGTAGGCCATGGGGGAATGGACCTAGCCGCATCAGAATCATGACCTGAATGGCCCAACATTAAGCGTCACCATAAGACCCAATTGCTGCAGTTAGCCTAATGACCTAAAACGCCCCACACACCATATACACCGTGTCAGTCATTCCACTCACATAATCTTGATACACATACTGTGCATGCAAAAATGTAAGCACTGTGCATGATCAGAGGCAACCGAGATTACCTTAAAAGCCCCAACTTCTTCGGCTGCAAGATAGAGTGCATGGACCCAATCTCTCTTTACTGCCCACCTGCACATGCCATCTTTTTAGACACCAAAAGCTGTGTTTCCTGTCGGAACCTCTGAAGGTCTAGTCTCAGCAAAATCTCTTCACAGCATATGTAATTCCTTTTGTAGAAGGTCTGTCTCTTTCAGCAATATGTAAAGAAGACAGCCCCCACCAAAAAGATAGCGTCTCGAAAGAGGGTGCGAGGGAGGAGGGTGGGAGGAGGGGGACGAAGGGAGGGAACGAGGGATGGAGTGGAAGGGGCAGACGGAGGGAAGGAGGGAAAGGGGGGGGGAGAGCGGGGGTGCACGTGAATGTGCACGCTCATGCATGCACAATTGCATGACCCTGCACGTGTGTGTGTGTGTGTGTGTGTGTGTGTGTGTGTGTGTGTGTGTGTGTGTGTGTGTGTGTGTGTGTGTGTGTGTGTGTGTGTGTGTGTTTGGGGGGGGGGGGGGGGGGAGTGCATCCGCGGGGCTGAAAATCTCAAAACAACTCAAAAGAATGAACTAGTATGCATAAAATGCCCACTCATCTATGTTCTCATCAGTGAGGGAAAGCAGCTCCTGGGATGTACCTGTGCACCTTATCCTCCACAAGCCATTTGCAAAGAAGGAAAGGTAATGCCATCCCAATAGCATTTGCAGCCTGCTCCCAATCCAATTCTCAGCTGTAAGCGTGGACAAAGAATCCAACGTTATGGGATATTGAGTCCCAACCCACTATTAACACAAACCCCGACAGCATATACTACCCATATTATGGATGTACTGTGCACGGATTGTCCTGGGTTACAAGAATATGTCAGAAACGGACACCAAGGCTCACTGGAGATCCAACAAATACCAGTGCCTTCCATCGAGAGGGAGCTCTTACAAGTGCCACGAGCAATGCCCACCCACTGCCCAGGGTAGCTGCAGCCAGCCATATAAAGATATGCGCCTGGGCCAAGATGAGGGGAAGGATACTTAAGGCGGCAAAACATATAGCAGCTATAGTAGGTTTTGATAGCCTCTCCTGGTTGAAAGCAAAGCAGAACAGAAATTAATCAAAATGCTGTCGAGCTGAAGATACTGTGCTAGCACCACAACTATTAATTGGTAAGTGCTACAGATGACTTCATGTCAATCGAGATATTCTACCTTACAGATATCCAGGAATGGCTTCACAACGTTCTTGAAAAACCTCGGCAACGCGAAGATTGTGAACACCAACATGACCCCAGCGACAAGCAGCCAAAATGCGGCGCAGAAAAGCTTCTCGGCTCTTGTATGCGGGTGAAACAATGCTTTCCTTATCCTCTTTAACTTTGACGGCCGAACTTCAACACTAACTTCGGTTGCACTGTCCGTCATCGTTACACACAGCCCGGGCCTTGCGCGGCCTTAAAGAATATAAGTTCACTACTACCAGTGAACTTGTACAAACATGGCGTTTACCGAACTTAGAAGGGCTAGTACAGCTAGGGATTCTCTTTTTCCTCAGCCATTACGAGTCCTCTAACAGAAAGCCTCCGACCAGAGCCGTAGAACAAGCGATCGCTTTCGAGAAGAAAAGCGAGTCAGGGAGAGGAAGTAAGCAGCAGACAAACAAATCAAGTGGTTAAAAGCCCCCACTTTGACACCTGCGCTACAGTGTTTGCCCGTCAGATTTGAGCTCCCCGACTCTAACTCACGCGAATCACAAGCCAGCTATGAGCAACTTGTTTCTAATTTAGGCTTTAATGCTTCTCACTTCAAGTCCAGAGATAAGATGAGATATACTCTAAACTATCAAGACTTAGCAAGTTAAGTCGTACGCCCATGAGGCAACCGATGACTGAACCTAGCTGAAGGCACACGGTTTTCACTGCGTTCGGACCTAAAAGCGTGGCCCTACAAGGACCGCGTCAGGGCCTACAATCGCATGCACGGCTTAAACTTCAGTAGGCACTAGATCTTCGCGATGTCCATGAACAAGCTCACGGACTCCGCATCATGTCAATGACATTTTCAGGGTCAGTGGGCCAAAGCGCTGCACTCCCTACTTGCGGACCCTCAGGCTTCACAATTAGGAGAAGGCAAGCACTTTTAGAACCAGCCGCTGAAGAGGGTCGAAGTAGATGAGTGCTAGGAATAACGGGTTCCCGTGGCCCAAGGCTGTGTTTGTCGCGATTGCTATTCGGTGATGATATGCATAATGTTTTATAATTCCTTCAAATAAGAAGAAGCATATCCCCCTCCCCTGCCTAGTATTGACGCATGGGTGGTCTCACAAACTCCAATACAAAGGTTGAACAATAACTTCTTCACTGGTCAAGGGACATTTTGCTTGATCAGAGAAGAAACACCATTGTTGGTTGGGATTTGGTCCATTCATGTCGAGGTAGGGCGTATAACAAGCATCACGACATGGCGGTGTTACCCGTCACTGTGCATCTCATAACAACGAAAGCCCTGCTCTTTGGTTTGTGATTGTCAATGTCTTATGCCCTCATCCCTACATGCCAGGCCCAGACCAATTAATTGCCACTAATTTTGTCAAGCAAAGTCTGGAGGATCACTTGAAGGCGTCACACATGGCACCAAATTTTTTAGCCAAGGGAGTACTTCCGTGAACCCCAGTACACCTAAAAACACCTGTAAGATCTCCATCGCCATCATTCTTGAGAAACAATGGCAGGAAGATGATGAGATATCGCATGCACGGCTCTGTCAAGGCCAGCCCACGGGCGTTTCAGACGTCACCACCCCTTCTCAAGCTCCTTTGCCAAAGTGATGTGCAGTGCCGTGCAGTAGTTGGAGCAGGTAAAACAATCGGTTTGGCTCAGCAGCTGCGTTCATCGGACGAAACACTCTCTGAAGCCACCCTGTGCGCTGGGAATTACCCAACTGTAACCCAGCCTGCATCCGTTTGTCTCCCTGACTCCTCCGTTTGTCTCCCACCCCCCTTTCCTCCGGCTTAATCGCCAGCCTCTCTCAGACATTTCCACGCTCATGAAGGCGAGGCAGAGACCACCTGGAGCATTCAAAATATGAACATGGACAAGAGATGTGCCTGCAACATTGGCCACCTAGGGGATCTATCGCCCCCTCTACTTGCAAGGAGGGGGTGGCCCCCCATAGCGCCGCATGTGAAATAAATTCAGGAGTCCTTCCTCCTCATCGCAGGACTTTCAGGAGCTCTGCAGGGTTGTACTGCTCAGTGAAGATTGCGAAGCCGTTGGGACACTGATCGTTGGTGTATCCATAGGACGTAACGCCCACCACGGCATTGCTCCAGGGGAACGTCTTTGGCAGGCCACCAAGGAAGAGGGGGGACCCGCTGCTTCCCTGTTCGCTGCTCAGGGACAGCTCAACACGTCCTGGGCCCCAACATCTCATGTGTTTAGCAATATTCATTCGGAAACTGTTGTTTTCTTTCTCGCATCAGCATACATGAGCAGAACCAACTTAGGCCTGTCATTTGGGGTGTGCAGCAAGAGGTTACAGAAACATGCCTTCCCCACCATTGTTTGGATGCCGACTCCTAAAAAACGTCAATCAACTGAAGCATGTCCCCTCGCCCCGTCTCCAATTCCTTTGTCTCTCCCATCCTCTCAACCCCCCCCCCCCAACAGTCCTCCAAATACACATGCGGGCATGCACTCACACATGCCCGCACACAAACGCAGGTGCAAAGCGCGTATGCGCACGCGCGGGCGAACACACAAACACACACACACACACACACACACACACACACACACACACACACACACACACACACACACACACACACACACACACAGTGTAAAAGAAGGGAAAGGAGGCATGTCACTGCCGCAAGAGATACACAGATAGGAAATGGCGTGTGGTCCCAAAGATACAGGGGAAGGTAGGAGTATATATAGTGAGAATTGCACAATGGTGGGAGTCAGACGATGCACAAGTGACCGCACATATTTAATCTGGATGCAAACCAACTACATCCAACTAACACAAAAAAGGTTGTTGGGGTGTTTGCTAAACACCCCAGCATGTGCCAGCATGAGTCTGTACCCCGATAGACATAGATGGCAGATGCAGATGCAGATGGCCGTGAAAAAATGTGTTACTACTTTTGGTCATGCGCATGGGGCCAGGACTGTAGCACAGCAGTACAACCTTCGATCCAAGTAGGAGCTTTACCTGGAAAGCCGTTAACAAAGTTGGGAGTGGCCGGGTTCTGGAAAGAGAGGTACGGCACGTTTCCAGACTTTGTCTTGGCAGGGTATGCATACAGGTATGCTTTGTTGGAAGCGGAAAATGCATTGGTGGCAGGGGCATAAGCAACTGGATAGGAGGACTTCTTGATGGGCTGGCCGAGGCGCATCAGGGCAAAGTCATAGAAGCCTGTGCCCGATGTGTCACAGGCCGTCCACGTTGCCATGCTTTTGATTGGGGAGTAGGCGCGGTACGAGTTTCCGTACCGTCCATCGAAGTAGCCTCCACCCTCCACCCATTTCTTTGATTCACAGCTGTACCTGCATCACATCCAATTCCTTGTAAGAGGAATTCCGGGTACACACACAGGCCAAAGCAATCTTTTAGCAGGCCAACACTGGAACCATTGCCTGGTAGAATGCTGAGTAATGATACACAGCCACACATAGGGTTGCGACCAGCCTGACTTTGACAGTTGCCATCCCAGGAGGTCAACCACATTGAATGTCGGCCTAAGTCTTGGCTCCTCGCAAAGAAATTTGATGCTTCTAGTACAGATAAGTCTTCATGCGCAATGCCTGGTTTCTTTAGTGAAGTGCCAAGACGTTGCTGGGGCCCTTCGTTGACACCGCCTGCTGGCGTATCATGAATCTCGTCCCTGCCGCAATGTTCCCACTGCCATGTTGACTTAAGTGGGTGATGGCACCACCACCCTCTAAGCAAATTACAAATGCAAAAGCAGTCGTTGCTCTCCTGGAACAATCTTAGCCCAGTGATTTCGAATACTTGCAATGTATCCCCGCATACAAAACATCTTCGTGGTCTTCATTTGTGAGTCTGCGCACACGCTTTAATTATGTGGATACACATATGTGTGTGTGTGTGTGTGTGTGTGTGTGTGTGTGTGTGTGTGTGTGTGTGTGTGTGTGTGTGTGTATGTGTGTGTGTGTGTGTGTGTGTGGGGGGGGGGGGCGTGAACATGCAAGGGCCTTCCTCTATACATTTCTTGAGGACAAAGTGTGCATCTCAAGCTCAGCTTGGAACCTAGACACAACTTCCAAAGATGGAGAATGGATGGAAAGCATTGCAAAGAGGCTGAGGGGCTCACGCGCAGTGTCCTGCTGTCAAAACGAGGTCATCTGCAAGCTGCATACCAGAGCACCAGCCCCAACCCATTCCTGGGAATTTGAGGTACAGGCGCCCCATGGCATTTGCAGGGTACTTGCCCATATCAGACTGGGGAATGGCATCAAAGTATCCTGATCGGCAGATGGCTTCCCGGCTGACATTTGTTTTGGCCCTCCCGCTGTCCCTTTTCAGGGTCACTTGGTACCCCTCCGATCTGAAGATATCAAGGGGCACTGAGTCGGGGCCAAATGCTTCCTCTGAGTACAGAGTTGTGGTTCTTACAACTGGATCATCGAAAAATTTTGCCGGTGGTGCACCGACAGACGCACTGATCTTGAACTCAAAAGGTGCTGTCTCTGCATGGGCCTCTGCATGTGGCCCACTCAGTGCGGCTGGTGCAGGCCCCTCGCTACTTGCCCCTGCTTGCACAGGTAATACCGCAACCATGCAGCATGCTGCTACGGCCAAGGCAACTGTCATGGAGTGTTCTCCCTTGCCCTTTCCCATCTGGAGGCCCGAAAAACACTAGCATTCATTCTACAAGCACCGTGTTGATGGTTAATATGGTGCAGAGCTTTTAGAGAAACATAGCATTTTTGCAGGCTTTTCCTGAGTGATTGATTTTGACGATTGTGGTCCATCCCAGACCTGTTTCAGGAAGAGTGGGTATGCCACAATGCTCCCTAGGACTTATATAACACCCATTATGTACTGTATATTACCAGAGATCTCATCAAA
>MVGU01000530.1:107500-120000 GCA_002005505.1 Botryococcus braunii
GGCGAATCCCTGACATGCCATTCCCAAATTACGGGTGGGAATAACTTATTTGGGGGGGGGTGTCGGTATCCGCCCCAAGCATGTCCATGCACTTTTCCCGGTGAGACGACCTCGCAAGTATTTACTACCACTAGGGCTGCTGGCAACCAGGATTGATTACCACCAGGGGTGCAGTATTGATTACCACTAGGGGTGACAGTCTTGATTACCGCTAGGGGTGACCAGTATTGATTACCACGAGGGGTGCCGGCAAACCCTGCACATAGTTGGACAATGTCAAGTACACAAATGATGTGGCACGGGATAAGCATGGTCCCGCCTAGAGTTGGGTGCTCAGTGTCCCGTTATGTAGGAACATGGGTCCAGTGTTCCAAACTATCCAGTGTTTCAATTTTCTTGAGCACCTAGAACCTGAACTGCGGCACGCGACGTGCCGCAAGCCCCTTGAGGTTAAAGGGGGCTTCCTCGTCTTCATTTTCCGCTTCTCTATTTTCTATGCTGATCAAAGTAAATGAACGGGCTGGGGGAATGCGCTACACGCATATGTCTGCGGAAAGCAGAGGACCAATGGCGGGGAAGTGGGGCGGGGGCAGGCCACTGAGGCAAGGAACAGTCAGGGTGGAGGACGCAACGTGTTGGGCCACACATAAACTGGCAGCATCCCGTCCCACGTCCGTCATGTCTTTCTATGACGATCCTCAGTTGGCAAGCCCATCAACCCCTTGCGATGGGACGCCGCTCTTATTGGGGGCTGCCAATCATAAAGCCCGGGTCAACAATGCCAAGTGCTTGGTACAAAGTATTGCAGCTCATCCTGGAGATGCAGTGGTACGTTAAAGTCCAACGTTGACGTTCCAATCCCCCTAATGTACAGCCTAATGTACATGTCTTTCAGGTTTTCAATCTCTTTCCCGTGGCAGCACTCAGATCCGGAAAGTGCCGGGGAACCGGATCCTGTTCCTGATCCTAGGAACAGGCCTGAGCCTCACTCATCACATAATCGGGGCCGCTGGGCGCTCTGCCCCTGGTGGAGGGGTGGGTGGGGGGGGGGGGGGGTGGAAGGTCGCGAGTGACCTTGAATCCAGTGTGTGCGCCAAAATGAGGCATGCAGCTCTGATATTCAAGACTAAGGATCCCAATTTGGGTTTGGGAGGACGGGAGATGCCTGCATATAACGGCTGCTGGCACCTTCCCACTGCCTATGGGGCAACTGAGCAACCTCTTTCCTAACTCAGGTGGGGACTGGAGGGGGGGAGTGGCTGTTTCGCAGTGGCATTGGAAAGCTTGCGGCCGCCGGGGGGGGGGGGGGGGGGAGCTGATTGAAGCGCGGTCTTCCCCGGTTGCCCTTTGAGACCCCGGGGAACTGCATAAGAATGCCGCCGATATCCTTAATTGGCCTCAATTGCAGGTTAATCAGCCTGCTTCGATGCAGGCGGATGCGTATGCCCAGGTCGCTGTGTGGCTCAACTTAAGCAAATACGTCATTTGACTGCAGTCCAATACAGGCAGTCATGGCCATCGTGTCTCCCTTGCCGAACTGGAAAGGGGGGGGGGAGGGAGACAGGAAGAGGGAGAGAAATTTGGGGGGGGGGGGAGAGTTTTCTGCAATTCACCTGAGCAGGTGCTCAAGCCTTTCGTTAAAACTGAAAACATTCCTCAGAAGAGCAAAGGAAACCCACCAGGGAACACGGGAAACCAGTCAAATACAACTGCGACCAATTGCTGTAGCATCCTTAAAATAGCATGAGCGGTGTCTGGGAGTGAATCTGTTGTGCTTGGGAGCAAGCTCAATGACACCAATTGTGCGGGATAGGAGAACCTGGGGCAACCAATAGTAATGTTGATTCCTCCAAAGGTTGTTGATCGTCGGGATAAGGGCCCAGCGACTGGAGACCCCAAGGCCTATCATCACAATCCCCTGACCCCACGGAAAAGTCAAGTGCGCCAGGTTTCCATTTCGCTACCAACACCGCAAGGTACGCCTCCGAGGGGCGGAGACCTCCTCCATGGCCTTGCATCACTGGCACTGATGCATGGCCATGGAGGAGGTCTCACCTGATTGACTGCATAGTCTGACTCCATTGTCACATTTGATTGACTGCATAGTGATTCACTGCATAGTCTGACTGCAATGACTGCATATTGATTCACTGCATTGACTGCATGTGATTCACTGGATAGTCTGACTGCATTGACAGCATAGTAATTCACTGCAGAGTCTGACTGCACAGTGATTGACTGCATAGTGATTCACTGTGTCGTCTTGCCTGCACAATCTTTCCGATCAAGAGCATGTCCAACTGAGCATGTCATATGCATGTACTTATATCTATCAGCCTTACTGCTGGTACAAAAACCAGCGATATACTTCTGCACCTGTGTTTCCGCGAAAATCCTAATCACTGATAACAACAATCAGGTCTTCCCTTCAGGAAGTTATAGAGCAATCATTCCCTAGCGGACACATGTTATGGATTTCACCTGCCCAACACATATGGCCATCTAACGTATATGCCTCCCGCGCAACACATATGCCTATGTCTGACACACATGTATAATGTTTACATGCGAAGTCTCAGACGATCTCCCAAAGATTCATATAGGAACATCTTAAAACCCAGCAGCCCCATGTTTCCGTCCAACAGAGTACAGTCACGGACGGGATCCAGGTCGAGGTGGCATGAGGCAAAGGAGCTTAAGGACAGGAACATTCAGGCCACTTCTATTCAAACACATCAACGTCAGGGGCAGCACTCTCCATGCATATGCACAGGATGCTATGCGAAGCGGATCCATTTATATCGACAGTGCCACTAAGGTACTTCCCAATTGCAACCCGCTCATGGCAAACAAAGGTCATCAGCTATCCATGGGCTTGGTCGTGCTTCGAGGGACGTTCTTGTCTCCTATTCTGGATAGGAGCCTCATTAGCCAGTAGTGGCTTGACATGTGTAATCCTGTTCGTTACAGATAAACTAAAAGCCCACGTGGGCGGCATTACTTGTTCTGTGCGGAGTTGTCAATGATAATACATCCAATACTAAAAATACCTTTGCTGGAACGAGCAATTGATTAATATTATCTAGCCGCCCTTCAGTACTTCATTGAGTTGCATGGATCCTCATACTCAACCTCCAGCCCCTATCTGTTGCATTTGCAATGATTGAAAGAGCTCCAACACTCCTGCACCACAACTTCGTTCAAAATCGACTGCAAGCCTTAACATCTCAGGACATACAGGATGCATCCCCCCCCCCCCCCCCCAAAAAAAAAAAAAAAAAAAAAAAAAAAAAAAAAACTTCAACTCATCATGGCGCGTCGTTGCTTGGGTGATAAATCGGTTAGGATAGGCTTCACTCTTTATGTTAAATCCTGTATCCTGCAATCGCAGCAATAAACCAAAACGGCCTGTACAGGCACTTTCGAGACTACCATTGGACCTAGATCCCGAGGCTCCCCCACTTTTGACGCACCGCTTACGCCAGCCCAACCAGAAGGACATCACCTACCTTCTTTTCACTTGGAAACGACAGTGGACCATTGAAAGACGCCTTGCAAAGGTAGCTCTTCACAAAAAATCCCCCTTGACCGAGCCGGCCCCCTGACTTGCTAGTGTGAACAATCTTGTGAATGCACAAGCACAACCAAAAAATGACCCTTTTCAGAAAATAGCATGTGCACCTGCACAGATGGCATACCTAGTGACAGCCCCAAAATTGCTTTCTGAAGATTCGGAATGGATAAACTTTAGAATCCAGGGAAAACCTTCCACCTGTTAGCGTCTAGCTGATCAATCCTGAACAACTAAACTCTCACTCCCACGTTGCGTCAGTACCAACGCAGAAAGCGGTATGTATGGGCAGGAACGGGCATCTCCAGAGGCACTTTCAGCAGCCCTTACTGCCGTAACACACAAAGACGGCCAAGCCACACCAAATGAGAGGGCCATCTCTGGGTTCCGCCTTAGTCTTGCCGCCTGCTGAGGGTTGCACAGGCCTCAACTCTGCATCGCAGCCCTTAAATAGCTATGCAGAAGCCCAAAAAAGGCACCCTTACACCCGTCTTTGGGTACCTTGCAAATGGCATAAACTTCTCAGTAAGAGAAACCATTCAATGTATGTGGGGCTGCGGCACGGGCTGCGGCTGGCAACTTGGCCTCGTACAGGGAGGTTTTCCTTAGGCAGCAACCACGTGTTGTTTTCCGCCCCTTCGCCTTTGACACATTGGGGGGGTTTGATAATGCGGCTCCAAGGCCTGGTTAATCAGGCGCTAGTTGCGCATGAAGCCCTTGTATGGTTTTCTACGCATCGCAGGGTGAGCTTTGCGATTGCCCGGGCCGTTGGGCGCCAGTTGGCTGCGAGGCTCCCTCTTGGGGGGTTGACGTTCGAGTTTAGGGTTGTGAGGTTTTTGTGGTGAGAGGGGTGTGATTTCCTCTTATGTAATATAAATGTATGTCAGTGACGTCGAAAGGACACGGGCGAGTTCCCTACGTCACTTGCATGTAACTGGACACCTGCCTTTTGAATCTCTATATGTTTCTGGCGCCCTTCAAGTCGCATAGCACTTCGAGACAGCAGTGCCCCAGTCCTACAATGTCTTAAGGACGTCAAAGATTGGCCTACCTCCACGTCCTGGCATCAGCAATGTTCAGGTATTGTTCGTGAAGTTTTCTGAGAACTAAACCTGAAGTTTTCCTTCTCTGACAAGGAGAAGGGCGTTCCCAGACCCAACGCATAAACATGCAGGGGGCAGCAAAAGTTAAGCTTTTGTCATCATAAGGACGAACTGGGTAGAACTCTGTTGCATTCAGTAGAATTACCAACCACTCTGCTGAGACTGACCTGGTTGGCAGGAGGCCGAACGCACGAGCAAAGATCTATTCAGACACTTCAAAGCAAGTGTTCCATTCCCTCCTTTTCTCCTTCCTTCTGCCCGCTCTCTTATTCTTTACACTTTACACATAGGAGCTAATAACTAGAATAAATAAAAACCTTGAGCCTCTGCTTAGTTGCTTCCGAAAAGGAGGCGTGGTCGAGGTATAGACATCTCGTCCACAGAGCCATGAGGTATGACGTGCTTCAAGTTCTATCTAAGAAGCATTGCAGATCTCACCGGTTCAGATGCCCGCGCCGCAGGAAGTCGCTCAAACAGGCGGAACATAGATGTGCCGAAATTCATTCTTAATGCAGCTCTTTCGTGGACCCATGGTGAGGAACTTCAGCTTCCTCGGCAACGTGTTTTTGTGAATGCCTCCCTGAATAACCAAACCGTGTACAAACCATTAGTTGAGAATTCTGCAATTCAGTCTCTAAGATGGCCCGGAAATGGCCTTCAACAAAGGTTGATGTCCGTTTTCCCTCCCCCTTCTATAGTCCCCCCTCTCTATCTCTCTCTCTCTCTCTCTCTCTCTCTCTCTCTCTCTCTCTCTCTCTCTCTCTCTCTCTCTCTCTCTCTCTCTCTCTCTCTCTCTCTCTCTCTCTCTCCACCCCCCCCACCCCTCCCCTCACCCCCACATTCTTCCCCGCTTTTGAATTGTGGGCAAAAAAATTTCTAGGCAGTGCCAGAACATGCATCAGGCCGAAAAGCTCAGCTTGCATTAAAGACTGTCCTTTACATGCACACTCTTAGACTGAGGCAGGATAGGCTCGCCATCTCCCTTATGGGGTCTTTCCACTGTGCTTTCGTGTACGAGGAAACTGGTATTGATTCTGTTATCTTTGAGATTGGTCTTTTCTCTCTTCGTCATAGCTTCCAAGTGGTCGAGCAGCGTGCCAGAATTCGCAGTGAGAGACAGTTTCCATAGGCATAAGGAGGGACACCAAAAGTCCATGCCTATATGACTGTTGGCAGGGGCTAGCTTGTCACCTTCAATCTCACTTGCACTCTCATTACGCCTGTAAAGCGGAAGGTGTTATCCCCTCATCTTGAAGTTATCTGCCAATGTTTTTTATGGGTCACCAGGGACCACTCCCCAACAGGTCTCTCCAAATTGTCTGGACCCTCTGGGGTTCATGAATTCCCTCGCATGTCTAACTTGTTTCTTTGCACTACTCGTGCATGCCCAAAGGGACTTAATGAGAGTGGGCTTTGGGCGCTTCGTGTCATGGAACCTCCAAGCATCTAAATGCAAATCTGGGTTACGGTGACACACATCGGACCCCCACTCAGGACTTAGCAACATGTCGAGAGAAGTGTCTGTGATGTCCATCCCCCCCCCTGTCCATCCCCCCCCCCCCCTTCCTGTCTTAATCTGCATACAGATGCGCGCCCCTTCCCCCCTCCCTCCCTTTGTGAGGGTGTGTGTGTGTGTGTGTGTGTGTGTGTGTGTGTGTGTGTGTGTGTGTGTGTGTGTGTGTGTGTGTGTGAAGGGCAAAGGGGGCAGAAAAGGGGGAAGGCAGGGGTACAGCCTCCCCCCAAGCGCCTGATGCCTTGCCCAGGCACATCCCCCCCCCCAATGCGCGCGCGCACACACACACACACACACACACACACACACACACACACACACACACACACACACACACACACACACACACACAAGCGCAATGGGGCATCTTTGTGCTGAGAAGAAAACGTCGGGATGAGGACGTTTTAGCATCACATCAATCACCGCATCACCCAATATCATGGAAACCCGCCCAAGGCCAGCAGGACCAGCCATGTGGCAGCAAGACAGCATTAGTAACAGCGACAACAGTAAGGGAGGCGCACTGTGAGCATATGCGCTGCGGGGCTCGCCGTCACCAGTGCCAGGACCGGGTTCCACCTCTGGGGGCAGCTGCTGCAGAAGGCCCTGTTCTCGTAAGTTTTCCAGGCTCGCAAATAGGAGGGAGCGTGCCTCCTCATGCAGGGCAATGTCTAGTTCATTCTTCGCTCTGAACACCACAGACCCAGAGTGTGCTTGATGAACTGCATTCCATGCAAATCAAGCCAGTACTCTGCCCCAGCCTGTGATAGGTTAAGCATCTCCTGGTTTGTCAACACACACACACACACACACACACACACACACACACACACACACACACACACACACACACACACACACACACACATCCTTATATGTGGAAGGACAGTATGCCGTGCTTGACGAGATAGGCAGCAATTGATGGTAAGGCCGTAACGGTGCTCCCATAACTGGTCACACCGGCTTGCAGATTCCTTGACTCTGAGGCCTCCTCAAGGGTCCTGCTTGTCACAGATCTTAACCATCTCTACAAGTGAATGAATCCCTCCAAAAGGGCGGGTCAAACATATAAACAGTCATGGTCATCCCGATACCTCAAGCGTGTCCAAATACCCCTCACGGTGACCTTATAAAGAATGCTCCAGGCCAAAAAGAAGAATTCAAAAAAAAAAAAAAAAAAAAAAAAAGGAAATATTTGATCACAACAGGCAGCTGTGCCTGCCCATGTCCAAAATTATTCGGGTTGGGGTTTAGGGCTGCCGCTCCCATCTTCCATCATCCTTTTTCTAGTGTTAAACAGGAGTGGCTTGACTGCACGGGAATGCTCCACTGCACACCGTATCTTACTGATCACGTGGGCAGGAATGCGCTGCCGGGCTTCCCGAGAAAACCCAGGCCGATCCCGAAAGATGCGTGACAGGGACTTGCGGCGCCGTTTCGAGTTGATTTGGCGGGCCGCTGCTGAGCACTCGCGGAACTCATCCCCTAGGGTTCTCCCAGTCAAGTGCCTCTCGTCACCATAGGTCTCGTTCCAGGAGTCTCCCTTAGGCCCCAGAAGCTGCTCCAGTTCCTTTCGCTCCCTACCATACACCAACACGCCCGCCATAAACTTTTGAACTCCCTATCGAGCTTCTTCCCCAGAGATCCATGCCAGGAGCAGGCGAGATCATGCGCTCCTCAGTCACCTTCCACAGAGTTGGCAGCTTGTGTGTTTCTTTCTGTCGGTGTGCCTGTGTCAAACTTGCGGGGAATGCTTCACACCTGGAGCATGAGCCAGAGTCATGACCCCAAGAACAAGGACAAGGCCATGGACAAGGAAATTTTGGCATGACCGCGTTGCTGTGTGCAGCAGACAACACCCTTAAACATAGCATGGCCGGCTCAGAGCTGCAGCTACGGACGCCTGGCGGCCCTTGAAAAAAAAAGGGAAGAAAGGCCTGAGAAAGAAGCATGGTGCCACCCACCTACGTAGACGCTCAACCTTGCGCTCCAGATTCTTCCAAGATTCCTCAATTTCTGTTTCCAATAGCTTTTCCAGGCCCGGCAGAGTATTGTGAATAGCCCGTAAACGCGCAATGCTATCCTCCTTATCTTTCTTCAAATTTACGTTGTTCTGCAAAGCCACCAGCCCCCTGTCACATTCCCAATGACTCAAAAGAGACCTCTGATGAGTATGGTCAGCAAAACGGTCCACTCCAGACCATGGAGGATCCTACATACTGCAGCTGTCTTTGTGTGACTAAACAACTCTGCACCTCGTTTTAACAGTACCAGCAAAGTCTCTGACAACCAGCAGGACGACCCAGAGGTGGAGGACATATTACAGCGTGTAGGACTCTCAGAGGACAACCCGACATAAGGCGAAATTAAAAACGAAGGTATGAGGGATGGATGGAGAGAACAAGACGAGGGGCAGGGGATGGAGGGACTTAAGCGGAAGACAGGTGAGGGACCGCGGAGTGGAAAAGTCGGAAGGGGGGGGGGAGGATTGAGAAGGAAAGAGGGGGGGGAGGGTGGGAGGGAGAGAAGGACGAGGAAGGGGGGGGGGGCAAGTGCCCAGGAGGGGAAAAGAGATACGACAACGCCACACACACACACACACACACACACACACACACACACACACACACACACACACACACACACACACACCCCACACACACACACACACACACACACACACACACACACACACACACACACACGCAACAAGAAAGTTGGAAGTGGGGTTCCACTATGTGACACCGCAACCGTGATTTCAACTAAGGCTCCCGCACGACTACTGTGCTTAAAAATGCTACGACATGACGCAAATCAGCCCTTAGGGGCCGAGCTAAAGGGTGAAATATATTCGTGGGGAAGCAACCGACCGCATGTGGGCTGAATAAGGGACCACTTGTAACTCTGCAGACATACTGAGGGTCTATGCCAAATGGTATGACACTCTGGCTACTGCCAGTCACGCAAGGACACGCTGCTGACATCCCTCGCAGTAGTGAGCGTGCTGTGGGCTCAGTGGAAAAAGTATGTCAGGCGCCCGACCTTGTGCTTTACCTGATTCTAAGCAGAGAGACAGAATTCACCATCTAGAATCACATGTGATGGATACTGGTTTTCCTAAACCCAAAAGAAACACCCAAGTGAGGACTTGCCGTCCTTACATGCCTAAGGATGCAACTGTGCATATTGAGGGTTGAATGCCCAACCAAAGCTCATTGCATAGGTAGGCCTACATGCATGCAAAACTTTGCAAGGAGTGTAGAAGTGGGCGAAACAGGTGGCTGTATTCAGAGATGGCAGTAAGACCATTGAAAAGCACAGAACGTCCTGGAGATGCACATGACTGAGGCATCGAGCCCAGTGAATTGTATCGGGCGGGGAGGAGAGGGGGGACGGGAAGAGAGGGAGAGGGGGCGGGGATGGAGGGGTGAGGGGAGAGAGAGAGAGAGAGAGAGAGAGAGAGAGAGAGAGAGAGAGAGAGAGAGAGAGAGAGAGAGAGAGAGAGAGAGAGAGAGAGAGAGAGAGAGAGAAGAGGGGGAGGGCGTCCCACTTTCCAAGCAGGAGCATCTAGGCGCAATCCAAGCTCAGCTGCAAGAGTGACAATGGAGGCGTCTAGCGCTTCTTGGAGCCCCACATGTGTGAAGGAGCGCAAGCGCTCCAAAGCTGCCTTCTTGACAGCCTCTGCAGATGGGCCTGGTTTGCGAATGCATGCTCGAAGATCCGCTGCCCCCTCCCAATGTGAGTAGTTGGTCGCTCCCAGGACCTGCTCCCACATCCAAAAATTCCACATTAGGCGGAACGAGAGCATGCCCCCAAGCGTGCACACACACACACACACACACACACACACACACACACACACACACACACACACACACACACACACACACACACACACACACACACACACACACATCTCCCCCCTCCCACCCCCACACACATGCATGAACATGATCTCTGCAGACAGAATACGGGGAGTTGATGCAGTCATTGCTATCTTATCCTAGTAGGCTCAGAGCAGGGCCTGAGCCTGAGCTATTGCTTCACAAAAAGTCATCTGCTTTTACAGCAGTGATAACAGAGAAATTGCGTGAAGATTACTGCAGATATACAAAAGGTCTAGTTCAAAAAGTCAACAATGTAAAGCTAAGAAGATAACCTGAAGGGCGGCACCATTGTGCAACAGCTCAGTGACAATGGGATCTGACAGAAACTCCTGCAAGGGCATGGCGATGTCGTTGTTGTATGGATCAAAGTGAGAATGGAAGCCTAGCTGCTTGTACAGCGCCCTCTTGTACCTTCCCATCCACGATGCTATCCCGGCAAAGCCCGATCTCCGTCTTTGCCGCCGTTCACGCATGTCATTCTCCATCCAAGGTACCAAATACGACCATGGCCACACTGCCAATGTGCTCACCTGTTCCAGGAATTTCAATTTTTTTTGGCCTTCCACCACACAAGCCAGTAGTCTCTAACTGCATGCAAGAAGAGGCAATGGTCTCGATAGTCTACAGTTCAAGGTCCTGTTCTTCAACCCCTGTGCGGCCTCCTTCCCCCAAACTCAACAGAAGGCGGGCACTCGCAGATGGCATGCAGTGTTTACTTGCGCATTTTTCAACTGGTTGCACTTGCACAGCCCTTACTTGCTATGGGTCTATGGTACCCTGATAAACCCTGCCTGTTGGCACCACACCACAATTTTGTTTAGAGCTGCTGACCGTGATGCGATTCTAGGGTCATCTGAACTTGCTTGAGCTCTTCTGTCCGGTCCATACACAGATCGCAACCTCATCCCCTTTGCCGTCAGCAAATCAAATGCGCAATGCTGTGTGCCTACAAGAAGGGTCATCCACTGCCTTACCGAGGGGATGACATCCTTGGCTACGCGAACAAAAGAAAGGGAAGCAGTCACAGTAAATGAGCTGGACAAATGTTCAGGTTGCAGACCAACGTGCTAATGGAATCACCTTGTGTTCTTCATACACTATGGGTCGACGACCAAATGCACCACGGGCTGCAACTTCAACAGCAAACTCATAAGCGCTGAGGATACGATCCACTGGGTCCCTGCTCCGCGGCACCATCATGAGAAGCTATATGGCTAAGAAATGGTCTCCAGCCAGCAGGCAGGCAGAAGGTCATTAACTATAACCAAACATCTCTGATAAGCGTTCGTGACTAAGTACCTGATTTGTGTTATCACAGCAGCGTCGGAAGGTAAAAAGTCTGTGACACTGTAGTCATCATGGCTACCAAGTATGCCACAACCCGATAGACTCTCGTTCAACCGAAGCACATCGTAGGACCGCGCACACCGCCTGCTTGGGCTGTGTGCACTCTTCAGGAAACAAGAGTGATATGTTCGACCTGCTGTCCGTGGTATGTGGAGAAAGTATATCATGTGACTTGCATTGGGTTTTCCAGTCAGTTTTAAAGAGTGATCTCTTATGAACTGCTCGACCGCAGAGCTACATGTAGGGCTGTATTCTTGCCAACCAACATTACGGAAATAACTCAAGTAAGAATCCTCCCCTGCTTTTGGAGTTATGTAGAGGAACAGATATAGTTGTAATCCTACTAAAAGTGCGCCAACGATCAGCTTCCAATGTTTCAAAATAGATTGCATCTGGACTGCTGTGTGTGCGGCAGTTCTTTCAAGCCTTGCATACCCCAGCTTCTAATGGAGAGTTATCTGCAAATCAGAGGGCCTACGACGTATAGCTAATGCGACTACTACGAAACGATAGCCAGAATGAGTTCAAATACAGATTATTGATATCGCATGCACTGTCTTTGCGAGTGCAAGCCCAAGTAACCTCGTGCGCAATCCCATGGACACGAGAGAAACCTAATTGGACAAAGTCCTGTGTTGAAATCCCAATCTGTCTCCCAACAAGCACAGCTTGCCTAGCTATGCTTATTTGTAACAAAGACACTGTACCTCGCGAAAAAGAACCTGTAGGGCCCGTACCTGCATGTCGTTCTCTTCGGATCGGAAGTTCCACTTCGGCTGTCAAACGTTGGCCCTGAACGTAACGTCGACTCCAGAACTACCAATCCACTGCAACGACTTGGGAGCTGTCTGAAAATGAACTTCCTGGTATGACGACTCGTTTGAAAACCTGTTGCCTGATGAGGTGCATGATCTCACTGTCCCGCCTCAAACCGAGACGGTGTGGTTTGGGTGTCCTTCAATGCTTTTGTGGGGTTATGACACAGATTCAGGGGCTTATTCAATGTGGATGTGAGCTCTTCGTGCCATGCTGCTGGCCGAAGCGTCAACGAGCCGAAACAGTCGGGGACTTTCCTCCCG
>MVGU01000530.1:125000-142500 GCA_002005505.1 Botryococcus braunii
TATTGCAGGTAGCAAAACTTCCAACAAGGGAGGGAAAGAGAAGGCCAAAAGCGACCCCGTGAGAGATTTTCTTACGCCTTCACCTATCTTTTTGGCATTGTCGGCGATTGCTTTGGCATACACATTGACAGTTGGCAGATCTGACGTCCAAGAGATCAGCTTCCAGCACTTCAAGACACAGTTGCTTGCAAAAGACCTTGTAGAAAAACTGGAAGTCACAAACAAGAGCACTGTGAAGGTCTATGTAAGACAAGCTCAAAGGCACGTACGACATAGCTTACATGTGGGGCAGATCGTTCCACAGTTCCCTGCCACATCGTGACTGTCACATACATGGATGTTGTTTTTCAGGGGGTTTGATGTTGCTTACCATATGACCTGCCTCAAGGTCTTGCTTGTCTGATTAGTATTGTTATATCATTAGTTTGAAGCGGACGAATTTCATAGGATGGTAGCAGATACTGTCTCATTTGTTAGGGGCATCTGGGTAGTCCATACTAGCACATCTGTCACAGGCACGTGGACAGTTCCCATAATCCGGCTGCTTTTGTTGCACACTGCGTCAGCCTCTTATGCAAGTACCAACCCTGGGTCTTCAGTCCGACAGACGTTTTGCCTGCTCTTGGATCAAGACTAAGAGTTTGAGACCCGGCTAATATTGATATCTTACTTGTGCTCAGGGCTGCTGATGGGGATGAGATGGTGGGGGATATCACCTCGCCACCCCTGGCACGCAATCCATCTAGCACGGGAGCAGGTCAGTACAAGTACTACTTTAACATAGGCAGCATTGACTCCTTCGAGCGGAAAATGGAGGAGGCAGAGGAGGACTTGGGTCACACGCCCGATACTTATGTGCCCATCACTTACAGCAGCGAGATGAGCTGGCAACAGGAGCTGCTTCGTTTGGCGCCAACCTTACTGCTGATAGGAGGCTACGTGTGGTTTACTCGCCGCCAGATGGGGGGACTGACTGGCACGGGAGGAATGGGCGGTCGGGGAATATTTAACGTTGGCAAAGCACAGGTTTGTGTCATATTGCCAAGATTTGCCCGAAAGAGTACATTAGGATAGTGCGACCAGGGGTTCCCTAACGCAGGCAGACAAGTGTGAGCAAGGAGTTATTGATTTATAACATAAGCAGCCCTGGCTCAAGGGGGCAAGGTGGGGAGGCTGCCCTTGCCTGCCTGTGGTTGCCCGCAGGCACAAGCGCGCACACACACACACACACACACACACACACACACACACACACACACACACACACACACACACACACATACACACACACACACCCACACACACACACACACAAACAAGCAAGCGCATACATCCTTACTTTGGACCATACACCATAGAATTTGACCCATTGACATAAGACCTTGCCATCATGAAACAACCAACCAGACGGGGAGGAAGGAAGGAATCATAACATCCAAGACAAGACCACTCGGGCCACCGACAAAGGGGTGGGTGGCGGGATGTATGTGCTGTCAATCATGTATCTTTACAATGGATCTATATTTTTGGAAAATTGTGCAGGAGAGTGGATGCTCTTGTTTTCATTGTGAGAAGGGATAGGTGCATTTTACGGATTGGGGTGGATTACTTGTGTGTTGTGTTGTGTGTGTGTGTGTGTGTGTGTGTGTGTGTGTGTGTGTGTGTGTGTGTGTGTGTGTGTGTGTGTGTGTGTGTGTGTGCGTGCGTGCCTGCGTGCCTGCGTGCCTGCGTGCGTGCCTGCCTGCCTGCCTGCGTGCGTGCGTGCGTGCGTGCGTGCGTGCGTGCGTGCGTGCGTGCGTGTGTGTGTGTGTGTGTGTGTGTGTGTGTGTGTGTGTGTGTGTGTGTGTGTGTGTGTTGGGCGGGGGGGGGGGGGGGAGCTGGTTGGTTGTGGGTTTGACTGTTGACAGCACATGTGGTCACCCCTTCAGAACTCTCTCAAAAGTTGACCTTTTGCTTGTGCGACAGGTCACAATTTTGGACAAAAATGCAAAGAACAAGATCATGTTCAAGGACGTGGCTGGTTGTGATGAAGCTAAGCAGGAGATCATGGAGTTTGTAAACTTCCTCAAGAGCCCTGGCAAATACAAGGAGCTTGGTGCTGTTATCCCCAAGGGTGCCCTGCTCGTGGGCCCCCCTGGGACAGGTACCACCCTCCTCCCACCGTCCCCAACACTGACCCCTATCCCTCACGCACATGCCTCTGCCTGTCTCCTTTTCAGATTAAAAACTTGTCTGGCGGACATCAACTTGCTGAGCCTGAAAGTCCCTTGCGCTAGCCTCCCTCCCCCAATAGTGGTCCAGTAATTTGCTTTAAGTCCTGCAATTCTTTTCTGTGTAATTGCTCATGACTTTACAGTTCGACTTGGCAACAATGCCCGATTTAGAAGGGTTCTCCTGGTTTACCCTTGACTGGCGCCCTGGGTAAGGAGCGCTGTTCTGTACCATGTTTTCACTGCTTTGCCTTTAACGTCTCAGATGGTACAGTATGTGAGGACTGCTGTGCATAGAACAAAGTCTGCGGTGATGAGGAGTCGCAGCACGATGTGAGGAGTCTTGGACGTTCATGATGCAACCAAACTTTTTGTTCCGCCCCATGCTTGAGCTCAAAGCCAATGCCAAGGCAAGCTTTTGTGTTCTGCAGGCAAAACTCTTCTTGCTAAGGCGACAGCTGGCGAGGCGAATGTGCCCTTTCTGTCGATCAGTGGCTCTGACTTCATGGAAATGTTTGTTGGGGTGGGGCCTGCGCGTGTACGAGATCTCTTTGCACAGGCCCGTGCCCAGTCACCGTCCATCATTTTCATCGGTAAGTTTATGGGAAATTCATTTTTATCTGTACTTCATTACGATCCACTGTCTCCCAGCTCTCCCGTCTCCGTACAAGGTACCTTGCTTTTTTTTGGGGGGGGGGGGAGGCTGTCTTGTGTTTGCATTCAAGCTGGCTGTGCGTGTACGGGTGTTCTTTCTACTGTGGCTGGCCCCTGGGGACCAGAAGTTGTCCTGTTTGTTGCGCAGAGGGCTTGAGTGAGAAGTATATATTAGATTGCAAGTGGTCCTGCATGGGGATAACGGGGAATGGTGCATGGAAGGGATCCCTTTCAATGAACGGGCGTTTGCTGCGTATTACAGATGAAATTGATGCTATCGGACGGGCCCGGGGTCGTGGCGGTTTGGCTGGAGGAAATGATGAACGGGAGAACACACTGAACCAACTGTTGGTGGAGATGGATGGATTTGCCAGCACAACAGGGGTTGTGGTTCTGGCCGGCACAAATCGACCCGACATTTTGGACCGGGCGCTTCTTAGGCCTGGGAGGTCTGTTTTTCTGTTCTGCCCTCGTGCCTATCATCAACTTGCTCATTCCCTAGCAGATGACTGGTTGGTGCCCATGCTTGTCTGCTATGGCCAGCCAGGGTTTATTTTGCAGCTCTTCTTTCACCGGTCTAGGACGTTGCGCAGCTTCATGCCGAGTTGGTTGGCTAATGGACTTGGATGTGTGTTGATTTACAACTGTTGGCTCCCCCCTCTCCACTCTATCTACTTTTTGGGTGGTGGCAGGGGTGAACATATTATTGGGAGTCACATCGTGCATCTTCCAAAGGCAGGATGTGCGTGTTATACCTCAGTCCCTCCACATGATGGGTGGGACTCCTTGTGAGTTATGTGAGGTATATGTGAGCTTTTGTGATATAGAGGTAGTGAAGGTCACATATGATTGGCAGTGAGTCAGGGAACCGGAAGCTTTAGCCATGAGGAAGATTTGGACAATGATTCAGTGAGGATGGGCTGCAGGTTTGATAGGCAAATATCTATTGATCGTCCTGACATCAACGGGAGGGAACAAATTTTCCGCATTCATCTGTCCAAGCTCCGCCTGGACAAACCTGTAGAGTTCTACTCGGAGAGAATTGCTGCGCTCACACCTGGTTTCGCTGGTGCTGACATTGCCAATGTGTGCAATGAGGCAGCATTAATTGCAGCCCGATCCGGGAAAGCAGCTGTACAGCTAGTTGACTTCGAGGCTGCAGTTGACCGTGTCATTGGGGGCCTTGAAAAGAAGAATAAGGTGACATACGTTTAATCTGGTTTCTGTATTGCGAAATGTGAGTGTCCAGGGTGACGCAGCTGTGGTGCTGTGTGAGGATTCGTTGAGCCTTTTGAATCTGGGGGATCCCTTCGAACTTCTTGTTCTAGCGAAAATGAGGCTTGGGCTTTGCTAACTCACTTGCTTTCTGAAAAGGGCGGGGAAACTGTCTACACTTGATTTGTGCAGACCTAATTAGATGGGCAGGGACAGTGTGTGTGTGTGTGTGTGTGTGTGTGTGTGTGTGTGTGTGTGTGTGTGTGTGTGTGTGTGTGTGTGTGTGTGTGTTTGTGTGTGTTTGTGTGTGTGTGTGTGTTTGTGTGTGCGCGCGCATGCGTGCGTGCCGGGAAAGGGGGGGGGGGGCCTGGAGCATGTGCATGGCACTGATATATTTATTGTGGCCTTGGCAGGTCATAAGCAAGGAGGAGAGGAAGACGGTGGCATTTCACGAGGCGGGGCATGCAGTGGCAGCCTGGTTCTTGCAGCATGCAGAGCCCCTGCTCAAGGTGTCCATCGTCCCCCGTGGCTCAGCAGCCCTTGGCTTTGCCCAGTACCTGCCCTCCGAAAACTTGTTGATGACGACGGAGCAGATCGCTGACATGACCTGCATGGCTCTTGGAGGCCGGGCTGCTGAGCAGGTTCTCCTCGGCAAGATTTCCACTGGTAATGTCCCTGATGAACTTACGGTGCAGCGGATCCTTCTTGATCGGTGACGGTCAGTCTTTTGTCCTGGCCAGTCCCTTGCAACTGTGTTGCCCCGCGAGTTCGTTGCCTTTTGTTGTTCAGGCATGTCCGTGTTTGTGCATGTGGCGCTCTAAAGACCCATGTCTTTAGTCTGGTTCCCAGGTGATTGCTGGGTGTATTCCCTTTCGCAGTGCTGTGCCCCACCCCATCCGTCCCTGCCCGTGCAGGCCGTGGATTTCATTCTGCCCAGTGTTGTTGTTGTTTCTTCTTGGCTCTCGCGCGCGCGCGCGCGCGCGGTGTGTGTGTGTGTGTGTGTGTGTGTGTGTGTGTGTGTGTGTGTGTGTGTGTGTGTGAGAGAGAGAGAGAGAGAGAGGGAGAGAGAGAGAGAGAGAGAGAGAGAGAGAGAGAGAGAGAGAGAGAGAGAGAGAGAGAGAGAGAGAGAGAGAGAGAGAGGGGGGAGAGGGACACACACACACACACACACACACACACACACACACACACACACACACAGAGAGAGAGAGAGAGAGAGAGAGAGAGAGAGAGAGAGAGAGAGAGAGAGAGAGAGAGAGAGAGAGAGAGAGAGAGAGAGAGAGAGAGAGAGAGAGAGATTGCATGTGCGTGCGTCCGTGCGCGTGTGTGCGCGTGCGCGTTGTAGCAGCCCTAAGTGTGCACAGGGGCCAAATGTGAGCTGGGAGTGTACTGATGGCTGTGAGGCTGCTGGCGACTGGTTTCAGGTGCCCAGAATGATTTGGAGAGAGTCACGAAGATGGCCTACAATCAGGTCGCGCTGTATGGCATGAACCCAAAAATTGGGTTGTTGTCGTTCCCTTCAGACGACAATCGCTTTGACAAACCGTACAGTGAGGACACTGCGCGCATCATTGATGAGGAAGTTCGAGTTCTGATCGACTCCGCTTACCAGCGTACCCTGGAGCTCTTGACAGAAAAGAAGGATTTGGTTGAGAAGCTGGCCATGGCCCTGCTGGACAAGGAGGTGAGTGTTCAGAACCTGCTTCCCAAACTTTGGGTGCTGCCTCTGTCTGTGTGTGTGTGTGTGTGTGTGTGTGTGTGTGTGTGTGTGTGTGTGTGTGTGTGTGTGTGTGTGTGTGTGTGTGTGCGCGCACGCGTGTGCGCGTGTGTGTGCGCGTGCATACGCGCCATGCACGCACACGCGCGTGCATGGCGCATGTACGTGTGTATATGACCAGCTCTTGGTGTGGCTACCATGTTTTGGAACTGTGACTCAAATTTGCAGGGTTTCTCCCTCCAGCTGCCAGAAAGCAATGATGTTCTCAATGAGGCGCTTAGTGACCTGTCCCCGTAATCTTGTTGTCACGCACGCACGCACGTGCACACACACACACACACACACACACACACACACACACACACACACACACACACACACACACACACACACACACACACACACACAGATGTGCGCGAGCGCCCCCGCCTGACAGGCCAATGCCAATCATTGTTAATGTCTACTTGTCCTCCGTGGTGGGTTCGGTCTTCTGTTGTTCTGAAATAGTAATTTTTAGAAGTCCTAGGGCAGAATGGTACTTCCCGCTCTAGTCATTGGCTCTTTGCAAGCATGCCCATCTTCGTTCTGCTTCTTGGGTACATACCCTACCCAAGGGTTTGCGGTTCCTTTTCCGAAAAAGATCCCTTCTCAAATTCAGTCTTCATCTGCAGCATCGAGCCGTTGGAGGGGTGCAGGTGGTTAATTCTGATGACTTGGAGGCTATCCTGGGGCCTCGGCCATTCCGGAGCACAGAGCTGCGCAACATTGACCGATTCCGTGAGGGCTTTCAAAAAAACAGCGCGGAGGCCCTTGATCAGAGCAGTTCTGCTGCCGAGTCGGAAGGCACGGATGACACGCCTGGAACCAATGGTTCTATAGAAGATGACCCAGGTCTAGAACAGCCACGTCATGTCAGGGGTAGAATTGTTGCGACATGATGCACAGTTTTTAGGGCGCGGGCATTCGCGGTAGACGATTTTTTTATGTGCATTGTTAGAGATACACACGTTTGGATGGGCCTCTAAAGGGAGGAGGGTGCCTTCTTTAGCCTGTAATATGAGCAGGATGATGATCCCGCTTTGGGACATGTACAGTAGTGGATGGGGGAGGAGTATCTTAAATTGGGTGATTGTGCATTTTTGGGCAACGATTTTAAATCTGTTTGTGTGGTCTCTATCATCGTGCCAAGACAGACTGGCTGTAGTGCGGTGCTCAGTTGACTGCAGAACGTGGTGCTATACAGGATTAGAATTTATAATAAAGAGTGAAGCCTATCCTAACCGCACACCAATAGAATTTGCAGAATGGACCCTATAAAGCTTCGGGTCATTGCCATTAATTTTGAAGCTGGTGCTACTCACGAAAATAGTGGTCAGAACGCGATTTGAACCTTGATGTGCATTGGTTGATTGATTGGGCCTGCCTGAAATTTATAACTCGCTCCCTTACACCTAAGTAGTGCTTGGTGGTGGTTAGCAGCCGCAAAGTAGACATATTATTTAGAGATGAATGTTAAGCGCCCATCCTCAACCGCGCTAGTCTATTTTACGGCATTGGCAGCTCCTGCATCTGAACTTTTGGGGCTCTTCACATCAAGGGCAATGATCATATTCTTCCCTCATCACAATGGCGTAAATGTACAAAGAACTGTTTAACAAATAAGTGTTTGTCACAAATCTCTTTGAAATCAAAGACGTCGTGCAAGTCCTTGTGAAACAACTTGACCATGCCGGCCAACCGGACATGCTCGTCCAGGGAATTTCTACTCTGTAGCGGCATGCCAGAGACTTTGATGCATTGTTTGCATACATTTGAGATGGTGAGTGAAGCAGTGAAAGCGAAGTGCTTTGCATAGATTGACTGCGATTAGCCGGAAGAGGAAAGCTTGCGCAAAATTCCAGTCTCCTTTGTGTATTCTACAGACAAAACATACATGCGGCTTGCCATGCTCCTTCAGTGTACAGCGAGCGCCTGGTTTGGTCTCCACATACCAACTTGAACGCAAAGGTGACCATGATGAAGAAGAAGCCATGATGAAGATGACGTAGTTCAACCATTTTGCAAATGATAGAAGCACGTGTAATTCCAACAACGACTGTTAAAGAGCATCAAAAAATCATGTTCTTGCTACTGCAGAGACTAGCTAGAAAATGTCAAGCAGGGCAGCAGCCATGAACGAACCCGCGGGGGGGGGGGGGGGAAGCCCCTATGGAAGTGATGAACAGAGGCAACCGGACAACATTTACGAATGTAATTACAAACAGAGGTCTAGTCATCCCCCAAACCCCAAGACTGCGCAGAGCGAAGCCTGCTGGTGGAATGAAGATTTCAAACTGCCACCTGCATGCAGCACACACACTCACCACAGGCAGTACATCTGAACCCACATCAAGGCCCCATATAGCACTTTCCAGCCTGATACAAAATAGTACTGCAATCATCCCACTAGCCTTATAATCATGTCTTCCATCTGATTAAACTCAGCAGCCTAAGATTGTACCAACTGAGATCCCTGCAGTGATGTAACTGCCTCCCAGTCAGCAAAACTTCACAATGAAAATCAACTCAAATGGCCCTTAAGAGCAGTCACACTTTGTATAGGGCTAGCATACCCTAGGCAGCAGAGGCCAAGAGGCACTACCCAACCACCCAAAGAAATGGCAATTCCCCATGACAGGAAGGGACAAGTACTTCAGTGCAATCAGGCATAAACAACAGGGCCAATCTTAAAGACGCCCCATCCCAACCCAAGAAGGGGGGGGGGCACCCAAGGATGAAGGAACCCTACTCCCCCTCATCCTGAACCAAAGAAGGGGCGTACAAGGGTAGCACAAGGGAATGAAGAGGACAGGGCACTGCTTGAGTGGTTCGCCATAGGCAGCTACATGTTAGGTTTTGGAGGCAAACATGCAAGAACAAGAAACCCACATTGAACTCTCACCTTACACAATGGAGTTGGCCGCAGATGCTATACGGGGCCACAAGTCAGCACACTCCTTGGCAACAGGGCCAGTGATGGCAGAACCTGTACGACAAGCGAAGGACACCCCCTCAAGCTGTACCCTCAACAAAGGACCTCTAACCGGCACACTTCTTATCGCAATGCAGAACAAAACTACATTACTTTTGGAATATCATGTTACTTGTAAGCACACCGCTTACTCAAGCTCAAGCAGTTCCGAAAAATAACAGGCATCAACCACGTAACCTGCACAAAAGCATCTGCCAAGCGGGAAAGCCAGGAACAACCCCCCTCCCTCCCCCCCAACACACACACACACACACACACACACACACACACACACACACACCACACACACACACACACACACACACACACACACACACACACACACACACACACACACACACACCACGCACGCACGCACCACACACACACCCACACACACAGACACACACGCACGCACGCACGTGCGCGCGCGCACACTCTCCAGGCCATTCATTCCCCATCACCATCAGCATCACCCCAGTCCCCACCTCCCCAAAATATAGCACTTTCCCCCACCCCCCCCCCCCTCCCCCTGTTTCGAGCGAGGTGGAAGGACCCCGAACCCCTGCCCAGAGGACCTCATGCTAAGGACCCATGCATGATCACTAGCCACACCTTTCATTTCGCCCTTGGGATTGACAATAACGCCAGCATTGTCCTCAAAATAGATGAAGACACCATCCTTCCGGCGCCAAGGCTTGCGTTGCCGCACCACAACGGCAGGCATCACTGCAGGATGTCACAGAAGGTATTCAACAAATTGCTCCAACCTTCTCTGGCTACTCTTAGCATTGTACAACGTACTTAAGAGCTCCAAGCAAAGTTCAACCAGCAACTGGTAAGCAACTGCCACAATCCGAAAGCAGTAGCCAATGGAAACCCCCTTTCAACCATGCAAACGCACATGGGCACACACGCACACGGGCACGCACACACACACACACACACACACACACACACACACACACACACACACACACACACACACACACACACACAGAGTACACTCTCTCTCTCTCTCTCTCTCTCTCTCTCTCTCTCTCTCTCTCTCTCTCTCTCTCTCTCTCTCTCTCTCTCTCTCTCTCACACACACACACACACACACACACACACACACACACACACACACACACACACACACACGCGCGCGCACACGCACCCCACCCCACACACAAACTCCCCCCCCCCCCGCCCGGCCTTCCTGCCACTTATTGCTCTTCAGCAACCCCCCAGAATGTGCCGGAGATTGGAAGTACAGGAGGTTTCTTAACTTAAGAACAGCAATGATTACTGCTAGCCCCCTAATGTGTCACACAAACACCGTGGCCACCTTGCTCACCCAGTCGATTATTGTCAGACAACCAACCTAAACAGGAAAGCAAGCTTGTTACCTTTTTTTCGCAGATCTGGCTTTCCTTTCTTCACCGTAGCCATCACCATATCCCCAGGAGCTGCAGCAGGCAGCCTGTTCAACCTAGATCCAAAGCCTGTAACAGCCATCACGAACAAGTTCTTTGCCCCAGTGTTGTCGGCGCAATTGATCAAAGCACCGACTGATAGACCGAGGGACATCCGGAACTTGTTTCCCGACGTACCACCACGTCCTCTTTTGGACGCCATCTTGGAAGGTTAGTCCTGTTCAGACCCATCCACCAAAGTAACGTCACGACTTACGCCAAGCACTTTGATTGAGCATGGACTGTCAGTAATATCGAAAAGCGCTCCATTAAACCAGCATACACAACAATCCTCCATTAGCCACCACGATCGGCAACACGGAAATGAATCCCCCCACGTCCCCGTATCCGGCTGGCTGTGCGCTTTGACATTATCATACAGAAACTGCTGTAGGTCCATACCTGTCCGATGGCGCGTTAACCTTCTCTTCCAAGACTCTTTGCTCATTCACAGTCAGAGGTCAGCCGCCGAGGCCAGTGTGGGGGCAATCCCTGCCTGTTCAGGCTACACCTGTACAAGTACCTCCGTTCGCGGAGGTACAAGTATATCGGATCTGCCGACTAAATCGTCTGTACTGACAATGTAGCGCCATTCCTGGAAGCGAATACCCCCATACTGTCTTAATGCTCTCCTGACACTATGTTTATATGATATGCGTGGATTTAAAGTGCTGAAGGGGCTGCTTTCGAGGCCTGTTGCGTCCCTTGGTCGTAGCGATAGGGTGTCTCTTTCGTTAGAGATCTGCAATTTCTCGACACTCGTATCTAACATACAATCTCAAAGTTCATTTATAAGAGTTTCTGAAAGGAATAGCAAGTGTTTGTTGTCGAATACATTCATCACGCGTGGTTTCGCTTGGGGGGGCCTGGGGAAGGCAACTCAGGTTAAAGAAAAAGGAGATGCTCTACCTCAGGAGAATTCCTCGGCTTTTATTTCAAATTCTGGTATCTGGTCTTCCTCTTATGCAATTTGTGCATTTTGAGCAGCTTCTCCGGTTTGTGATACGGGTGGGGACAAAGGTTGCAACTCACACTGTGCATCACCACAATCAATAAAAGTTATGCCTGTCAGCATTGTGCATGGACATTCGTAACACCAAACTATTTTTGGGGCATGCACTGGTGGAGTGTGATCTGATGTAAGCGATCATCAAATTGATAGGTAGGCAAGACTCTGAACAATCAATGAAAACTGACCTGACTTGTACAGGCAATGGAGATGATTCCTCTCCATCCGTGTTTGATCCTGCAGTGATTTCTGATCTGATAACCGTCGCTGAGACAGACTCAATAGAACGGTCTTTGGAATCAGCATGGCTGGTAAACAGGCTCTTCCAACGGCTCTTGCTCTTTGGCCATGAGGCCACAGCCACTCCATGGTATGGAATCTGTCTGGACACAGAAGGCATGCAATTTGATCCAAAGTGACTTGCATACTCAGCCAGAGCTCAATTCCTGTTTTTCACGCATTGGAGAGGGATGGGACGAACAGCAGCCCCCTGTTGATTGCAATCCTTCACAAATTCGAAGCAGAGGAGGATCTTGGATGCCTGATTTGGAGAGGTTGAGTGCACAAAGTGCACTGGAAATGAGACAGGCAGCTGTTTTCGGGGCGTTGACTGCTCAAGCTCCCCCGAAGGAAGACTTGCAGCTCCTTCTGTGGGATGCTGAGAGGCCATCCTCAATGTCAGCACTGTGGAATGTGGATTTGATACTTTCTGGTGTTAGTCAATGTCAGCACTGTGGAATGTGGATTTGGTCCTTTTTAAGGACAATCAATGTCAACGGTGTGGAGCCTGGATTTGATTCTTTCTAATGTCACAGCTCAAAGGTAGGAAGCTCATGCACTACGCTTGACACTCCCACATGTTCTTTGCCGTGTACAGGTGGGAGTCCATTGCCATAGTGACCTTGGCAGTCAGGGTAGCCGTCTTTCCTGTCGTGGTGAAGCAAATACAAAGTACCTTTCGGATGACGGTACCCGCCCCCTGATCTCATAATGTGCCCCCTGATTTACGAATGTGATCCCGTAATCTAAGAATGCTGCTCCGCAGAGGTGCTTTACGGCCCCATATAATAATTCTGAAAGGATGTATCTAACATCCCTGGGCAACGACCACCTAGGAGACCTGGTGGAGCGCCTGTCCCTCGAATGTCTGGACATCCAGTGCCTGGATCCTTGCTGGCTTATTCAAATAAGCAAATCCCTCACTCATGGTTTGTTTATACTCACCTAGAGACTTGTAAAAAAGCAATCCATCAGAATTGAGGAAGGTGTACAGTGGTGGTACTACTAAATTGTGAGGCCCAGAAAAGGAGAACGGTCACTATGGAAGCAGATGTGCTTGTTCATGCAACAGCGGCATGAATGTCTGGCAAACCGCCCGTAATAGCCTCCCCCTGATGGATACGGCTGTGACTGAGGTTGCTATCTGGTGAATACCGCATTTTACGGATGATGTGAGAGGGGGCATGGGGGGTGGGGCTGCAGCAAGCACGGCCGGAAATGCTGGCGGCCCAGCAGATCTTCAAGGACGAAGCAGCGGTGAGCCCTGTTACCTGTTTCTCTCCAGTGGGGGGTTAGGTGTGTACGTGGCTTCTTAGGGCGCAGGGCGGGAAAGTTGTCTTTGGAGTTGTTATCCCCGTCTGTATATCTCTCTCTCTCTCTCTCTCTCTCTCTCTCTCTCTCTCTCTCTCTCTCTCTCTCTCTCTCTCTCTCTCTCTCTCTCTCTCTCTCTCTCTCTCTCTCTCTCTCTCTCTCTCTCTCTCTGTCTGTCTGTCTGTCTGTCTGTCTGTCTGTCTGTCTGTCTGTCGGTCGGTCGTCTGTCTGTCTGTCTGTCTGTCTGTCTGTCTGTCTGTCTGTCTGTCTGTCTGTCTGTCTGTCTGTCTGTCTGTCTGTCTGTCTGTCTGTCTTCTCTCTCTCTCTCTCTCTTCTCTCTTCTCTCTCTCTTTTTCTCTTTTTTTCTCTCTTTCTCTCTCTCTCTTCTTTGTGTGTGTGTGTGTGTGTGTGTGTGTGTGTGTGTGTGTGTGTGTGTGTGTGTGTGGTGTGTGTGTGTGTGTGTGTGTGTGTGTGCACGCTGTTCACGTGCGCACGCTGTTCACGTTCGCTTTCCTTGGGAGTCCGGGGGAGGAATTGTGTCTTTCTTTCAATTGGGCCGACCACTGGCTCTGCCGTGTTTCAGCTTGGGCAAGTTGTTGTTGAAACCAAAGCAGCTGACCAGCTTTGTGGGGATTGGAGGCAGAGGGGAAACCCCAACGCGCAGCAGGAGTTTGCAGTGCGGATGAATGCTGTTTGGGCCAAGTATGACTGCCATCCGCTGAAGTCCATGATTAGCCCCCTCGTGCAGGCCCCGATCTTCATTGGCTTCTTCAGTGCCCTCAGGAGCTTTTCCACAGCCAAGGTAGGGACGCCTCCCTGCCCGTTTGCACTCTAGTCACTCTTATCAGCAAAGCCACTGGAAAAGGCAAGCCCAGTGCCCGAGACTCCAATGAGACTGATCAGATCAGACAGGTGGGGCCAGACAGGAGGCGTCGTTGTGCTCAAAGACTCGGTGGGGCAGCCATGACCTGTTGTTAAACGGATCTGCATGCATTTTTTATGATTCGTGAGTTTTTAACAACGCGTTTTCCGGCACATGGGGTCCATGGGGTTCTAACAATGCGCTTGCCATGGCCTACACAGTTTCCAAGCGGAGGGTTTCCTTGTTCCTGCTAGATGCACGAGCCGTTGTCATGGTCTGCCAGAAACTCCTGTTGCTTACAGGCGCTGATCTGGCTGGTTGAATGACATGGCACCATGCGGACTCACTTGTTGACAGCGTTTCGAAGACATAGGGATGGACAAGGAAGGAAAGGATACAGGTTTGGAAGCAGGCGCCAGTGGGATGGGAGGGTTTCCCTTTGTAGTACCGGTAGTCTACTCTTCACACAGACTTCTGAGCCACACTTCACTCCATTCCACCTCATCAACGAGTGCACTCTCCCCCATTTCTGGGTGCAGGGTTGGTAATAGGCGCCATAACACAGGCTGCCTTTGACAGAGTCCATACTTCCCCAGGCCTGGGGCCTGAATTAAGAGTAGTTGCAAAGCTTGGAGAGAGCGGTTGCCTTTGTATGTGCCTAACCACTGCCCCCCTGCCCTCTTCGGGTCTGGTCTTGAAAGCACGTTCCAAGCTTGCTGGAAGGGGTTGCCTCTGCATTTATGTGCTGCTCGCCTCCCCAGGGTCAGTGTCTGGGAGGTAGGTGCCAAGCTCGCCAGAAGCAGTTCCTCGCACTGGTGGTTTTTCAAACACAACGGGGCGCATAACGTGTATTGCTGTGTCATCAACGCTGTACCGCAGATTCGGAGCCGGAAGATGACAGTCGAGGTAGACGCAACACAAGAAATGTCGTCATTGCAGAAATGAGCAAGAGCAAAGTCAATCTTATCAGATTCCCATCGCTGGCCTTTTTCCAGCGCAATTAGCATTGGGTTGGGACCAGCAATGGGTTTGCAATGAAGCAACGGCGTTTCCTGCTGCACCTCAGCCTGGGGGTGGGGCGAAGTGGGGCGGGGCAGGGCGGGTCGGAGCGAAGGGTCTGTAAAAGTCGTTGTGCATTGCACAACGTCAAAGTAGCTTGTCGAGCGCAATTCTGAATCTTTGCGCAGAGCGGCTGGCATATTCAACTTTGGCAGGATACAAAAACTTGCACCAATGAGATACTTGTGCGCCACTGAGACACCTGTGCGCCGATGAGAATTATGTGCCCAATCAGATACTTGTGCACCAATGAGATACTTATGTGCCAATGAGACGCTTGTGCTCAGGGAGACAATTGTGCTCCAATGAGAAACTTGTGCACCAATAAGATACTGATGCGGCAATGAGACACTTGTGCTCAGGAAGCCAATTGTGCTCCAACGAGATACTAGTGCACCAATGAGTCACGAGTGCTCAGTGAGACAGTTGTGCTCCAATGAGATACTGTGTGCAAATGGGATGCTGATGAGTCATGGTCTTCTTGGCAGCGATGGGCTGTTTCTCCACCCCGGGGTCTTTGGTTTGGGAGTAGGTGCCAAGCTTGATGGAGGGGGGCCTGTTCTGGTTCACAGACCTGACGGTGCCAGACCCGACCTATGCGCTGCCCATCATCGCCTCCGGGATCTTTCTCATCAACGTGGAGCTGGGAGCCGCGGACGGCATGCAGGGCCAGCCCGCCAACGTCATGTCCCGACTCAAGTGGTTCATGCGGGGCTTGGCGGTCATCATGGTCCCCTTCACTGCCAGCATGCCCGCGGTACGTCACACAAATCTGGATTGACCCCGATCGGGCCTGATCCCCCCGCTTGGGGGGCGGGGTGGAGGCCCCGTTCTTTGTGTCGGCACCATGATGGGGGGTTTTGGTGTGTCAGTTGGCTCTGTTTCTGTGCTGACGCCGTGATTCTGTGTTGACATGATGATGCCCGGGGGGGGGGGGGGGATTGGGTGTCAATTGGTGTGTGAGAAAGGCATGGAACGAGAAACGAGGGCCCGGGAAAAAGGGAATGCCACACGGGGGTGGGTTAGAGAGATTTCATGGGAGGAGGTAGGAAGGGGGGAGGAGGAAGAGAGCCGGGGGGGGGGGGGGCAGGGGTCCAGGAAGCCTGAATGAAGAAATAGGGCCGGTAGAGGGCTGGAGGGAAAGGCACAGTAATGGAGTTTGGGGGGGGGGGGGGGGAGCAGTAGTTAGGGAAGGGAAACAATTCAACCTGTAGCTATTCTCTATATGTCCACGTCCCAGTTTGTCCTTGTTTGGACCCCGGCCCCACTCCGCCAAAGATTTTGCTTGTGATCTGTGTGTGTTGGGGGGGGGGGGGGTCGTGTTGGGATCTCTAGATATTGGTCTGCATGGTAAGCGTGGTGCAGACCCTATTTTTGCACCCTCAGACCTTGTTTAAACAGCCTGTTTGTGGTAGACGTCACAGTATGGAATTAAAGGATGGATACTTGGCCTGCAGGCAGTTTTCTGTTATTGGATACCGTCTAATGCGCTCTCGCTCGTGCAATCTTTAGGTGCGCCTGTGTTTGTTTTCGCTATTGCCCCCACTGTAAGTCCCGGATCAAATCGTTGTCAGCCGTTGCTCTTGCGCATACGGTGTCATCCATGCCTCATGTGTTGCGATACACAACAAATTCATTCAGAAAGATGGAGTGTTTGTATGTATATTGTCTTAAACATTAGAGGGAGCGCATGTCAGTATCTGTGTAACTCCGTTTAGTAGGCTATAAGCTATTTGCAAACTTTACTGCTTATGCTCTTGCTCCGTGAGGCAGGGCACGGTCTCTCTCTCTCTCTCTCTCTCTCTCTCTTCTCTCTCTCTCTCTCTCTCTCTCTCTCTCTCTCTCTCTCTCTCTCTCTCTCTCTCTCTCTCTCTCTCTCTCTCTCTCTCTCTCTCTCTCTCTCTCTCTCTCTCCCCCCCCCCCCCCCAAACACACAGACACACTTACTCACCCCCACACACCCATGTGCACGTGCATGCAATTGCGCACACATGCATACAGCTCCCGTGCCCCCCCCCCCCCCAACAGACACACACACACACACACACACACACACACACCACACACACACACACACACACACACACACACACACACACACAGGCAAAGCACCCCTGCACACATGCCCTGTATGCGCATATAAATGGTGTCCTGAACAGGAATGGGGGGGGGGGATGCCTGTGCAGCCCTGAAAAGCCAAAGTCTCAGGAAGGCCCTCAACTTGCCGGATTTGGCAGCTATGCAGTCCGCAGCAGCGGCGGCGGCCCTGGATCCCCAGGGTGCGTTGGTGGGGAAGCCTGTAGAGCTTTACGACTACCGGCCCACGCAAAAAAAGAAACGTTTGTCGCAAAATCCTCGTCAGCAGTGAACCCCCGCCCACTGTCTGTGCCCTGCCAGACCGCACCTAGCTTTTGTAGAGAGCTCAAGCGCCTAGCCATGGCCTGCTGCGATGCTCATTGGCTTTGCCTCTGAGAGAGTGCGGAGAACCGCCAAACAACGCCGACAATAATGTTGCAACAGGCTGGGGAACCTCGAACAATATATCGAGAAAGACGCAGTAGAATGTACAGTGTTCCGGTGTTGATTTTGATGTTGCAGTGTCATGTAAAATTTTGCACTGGCATATATAATGCCGATCAAAGCACAAGGTTTGCTCGTCTCGAGTGAGGGCACTGGATTGGGTTGTGCCATTCAGCACTGGAGTGAGGGCACTGGAT
>MVGU01000530.1:145000-147500 GCA_002005505.1 Botryococcus braunii
GACAAATTATCAGCAATCATTGGCATCAGCAGCAGAGGCTCTTGATACGCACATGTCAGATCGGCAGGTACAAGGAGTTCCCGGGCTGTTTCAGGGATAAAGATTATTAAGGTCGTTGCTTTACTGCTCACAAGCACATCTGTCCTACAGGCGCTGAACCTTTCATTGGGGGCTGCGGCGAGATTACTCGATAAGTCTTCAATGCATGATGCCAATGTTGCCCATGAATTTGTCCCGGACAGTGCAACACTGTACGAGCAGACATTTGTTCAGTACAAATGTAGCGCCGTAGCCGTCAGCAATTGCGACAGCACGGCAGTGTCACCGTTGAGGCGGGATCTCCCGAAGGAGCCGTTTTATAGGTGACATATTCTGCATTTTGGAACCATATCAAGCTCTGATGTTCTCGACATTCTCCCTGATAGAGGGTCATCAGTTTTCCGATCAAGCTTCTGCCGAGAAGCTGTCGGCCAATGGTGTTTTTAGCAAGGCTTTATTCTTAACAATGCTTCCTGTTCAGATGATTCTTTGAATATCAGCTGTTTTATTTGAGGTTGCTCAGACATTGTTCTGTTTGAAGGGCTCGATTTAGTCGGTGTGGTGTCCCACAAGTTAGGTCGATAGTCACGGGATTCAAACGATCAGTAGGAGTAACAACAAAGAAAGATAGAAACATATTTTTCAAACATTTGTGCTCTATACGAACCAGATATTGTGAAGTCGAAGTAGGATTTTGAATATGGGGATGCTGGTAGCCATAGTGGCATCCCTTGGCTGCCTGCCTGCTGGTCTCGCCTTCATCTTCAGACGAAGCCTGCCCCCTCCAATTATTATATTCTTTTATTATTTAGCATCCGTTGGCTTCATCACAGCTTCAGCGGCTACTGATGCTTTGGCACACAAGTCCACGTTTTTGCTCGGAAAGGTATTTTTAACAAATCAGTTTCTGCCAAACGATCAAAGGGTGGGTCTCTTGCTTGAGGACTCAAGGAGGTTCTGCGTGGCAGACACCAGAAGGTACAATTGCTTGGTGGGGATACCTTCTCTTCTGGCCATACCATGTGGGGCTGCGTTTGAAGCTACGGGTGCAAAGCCTCCTTTCCACTGAAGATCCATATAATGAGATTCTTCCTGGCTGGTGAACACCTCCTTGGCAATGGGGTGAATTAGCTTCTTTAACTTTGCCTACTTTCCCCACGTTGATAGTTGTGTGTAAAAACTTATTTGGTTCCAGTCCATTTCATTTGAACTATGCATGTCTGCCGGAGTTAAACAGCCTCCCAGCCTGCTGCATCAGGCCCTACAGAGTTACAAGAAGCGTCAGGCCAAGCTGTCGGTGTGTGTGTGTGTGTGTGTGTGTGTGTGTGTGTGTGTGTGTGTGTGTGTGTGTGTGTGTGTGTGTGTGTCTGTGTGTCTGTGTGTGCGTGTGCGTGTGCGTGCGTGTCTTTGTGGAAATACCTTGAACTAAGGTTGTAGGTTAACGACAGGTATCTCGGGGGCTGGCCATCTGAAACCAGATTTCTTCCCCTGGCAAGCCAGCAATAATAGACGTCACGTGCGAGCTGCCCATTATGCATCGGGATCTTCCCTACATGAACCTGTTAGTATGGGACACCAAGGGTACGTTCTCCAAATGACTTCCTGCCTCCCCAACCTCTTGGTACCATTGTGTGTGTGTTTTTTGGGGGGGATTTGGGGGGGGGGGGGAGAGAGAGAGAGAGAGAGAGAGAGAGAGAGAGAGAAGAGAGAGAGAGAGAGGAGAGAGAGAGAGAGAGAGAGAGAGAGAGAGAGAGAGAGAGAGACACACACACACACACAGACACACACACACACAGAGAGAGAGAGAGAGAGAGAGAGAGAGAGAGAGAGAGAGAGAGAGAGAGAGAGAGAGAGACAGAGAGACAGACAGAGAGACAGAGAGATAGAGAGAGAGGCAGACAGACAGACAGACAGAGAGAGAGAGAGAGAGAGAGAGAGAGAGAGAGAGAGAGAGAGAGAGAGAGAGAGAGAGAGAGAGAGAGACACACACACACACACACACACACACACACACACACACACACACACACACACACACAGAGAGAGAGAGAGAGAGAGAGAGAGAGAGAGAGAGAGAGAGAGAGAGAGAGAGAGAGAGAGAGAGAGAGAGAAGAGAGAGAGAGAGAGAACAGAACCGGGGGGGGGGGGAATTATGGAGAGGGGGATTTGAGAGGGAGGAGGGATTTGAGAGGGAGAGATGTGCGTGAGATGAAGGCCAGAAGGGGTTGTGAGGCCTCTATCATCTTTGGTGATGTGGAGTGCGGAGGTTGCAGGTCCGTCTGTCGAGCAGATAGAGGGGGGTGTGCGATGGGCAGTCAGTCAGCGGAAGGAAAGGCCGGTACTTTTCCACTGCGCGCATGGGCATGGCAGATCAAACGTGTTGATGTGCGCCACCCTGATTGAGCTGGGGAAGGCTCGGACCATTGCTGAAGCTCTGGCCCAAGTACAGAGAGCACGCCCC
>MVGU01000530.1:157500-160000 GCA_002005505.1 Botryococcus braunii
CTGATGCAAGCAGAGAGACGATGTCACTCAGCCATCAAGCGCTTTGCACTGATTGCAGCCGGCACTTTTGCATGCACATATAACTGGGCGGGCTTTCGCTTTTGAAAAAGAAGTCCCCCTGGATGACTCTTTACTGCGCGACACCAGCTAACAGAGGCACCCTGTCAAGGACCAGGTTCCAAGGACAGTGATGTGACCAGAAGGCATGAACATTGGTGCTTTCTGACACTAACTCCTTTCTCCGCGTTTCCCAGCGTTTTGAGCAATCAAGGGAGTTTGATGAGGAGGCGGTGGAGGGAATCGTGGGAGAGAGGGGGAGGGAAAAGGGAAAGGGGTGGGAACGGAGCGGGAGAGAGAAAAGGGGGTGGAGGGAGGGGGGGGGGGGAGAGAGAGAGAGAGAGAGAGAGAGAGAGAGAGAGAGAGGAGAGAGAGAGAGAGAGAGAGAGAGAGAGAGGGGGGGGGAGAGAGAGAGAGAGAGGGAGGGAGGGAGGGAGGGAGGGAGGGAGAGGGAGGGAGAGGGAGAGAGGGAGAGAGGGAGAGAGAGAGAGAGAGAGAGAGAGAGAGAGAGAGAGAGAGAGAGAGAGAGAGAGAGAGAGAGAGAGAGAGAGAGAGAGAGAGAGAGAGAGAGAGAGAGAGAGAGGGGGGGGAGGGGGGGGAAGGGGGGAGGAGGCAGGGAGAAAGAAGAATGGCGTGGGAGAGAGACAGGGAGGGGGAGAGGGGGAGGGTGGTGGGGATTGAAGGAAAGAAAGTGAGGATGGAGAGGGGGCTAGGCGTGCATGAGCTTACGTATTGACCTCGGTCACATGGACGGTCCCGGCTCACTCTGTCTTGGAATTTGCTCGAAGTCCTTAATTGGGTCCGAGCCGCGACTGTGGGGGTCCTAATGTTTTGATAGGGAGTACATGGCTGCTCAGCAAGCTGGGAGAGCGTCCCTGAGTTTGAATGGACCAGGACTCTGTTAGTGGAGATGCTGCTTCTTTGTAGAAGGCCAACCTGTGCACGTACTTAGAGGATCATCTACATTTGGATTTAGGCGTGTTCCCTCTCCACAGGAGATTTCCCTCAGACTTTCATTGCACCGTATCCTCCAGTCTGAGCGGGTCTGGGCTGGACTTGGTGGAGGCTTGGACACAATGTTAGTCCACCAATGGCTTTCCGCACAAGCACAGAACTGCTCCTCCCGATCTCACATCTTCTACCCGGCTAGAGCATGGCGATGGAGAAATGCATAGCTCCTCCCTTTTGCTTCTATGCAGGTTGTTGGCGGTGGTTATTGCGATACCCAAGAGTTGATGTCTGGTGGTGAGACTGCCTGTGTGTGTGTGTGTGTGTGTGTGTGTGTGTGTGTGTGTGTGTGTGTGTGTGTGTGTGTGTGTGTGTGTGTGTGTGTGTGTGTGTGTGTTTGTGTTGTGTGGACCACCATTACAGGGTACACAACGCATCTTTTAAGCGATCCACTTTTGGAAAGTCCTGTCGCGTATGACTCTTGAGCCGAGTACCACGTCCACGACAATAGGACAGACCAAGACCCCATCTTCCTCTTTGTACGATCGATGACAGTTGGAGCACATGCAATCAGCTAAACTTACTACCTGTCGCACGAGACGGCGCTGATCCTGAAGCACGATTGCCAATCTCTGCTTGAGGGCTTCTGCTTTCTCCCTTGTCCTGATGACAGAATGATGTGCCCTGACATATTTTGCTGCAGAAGGCAGTCATGAAAAGCAGTTAGAAGCATGCATACTTGATCTAGGCTTTCAACTAGGGTCCAAATGTGCATATGCTGCTGTTCCAATAAGACCATTCCTCACATCTTGATGCAGGTCCAGCCCCCCCGTTTTATACTTCGTCAGCAGACAACATGTCTTAAGGGTTGGTATGAGCACCTTCTGCTGCCTGTTGTGATGCAGATGCAGAAGCAAGTAGCTTCTCAAGTTCCAAAACACGTTTGGCAAGGTGTCTATTGGCTTTCGGGTCCTGCCAGACTAGAGCTCGTTTTGCAGCCTCTTCTGTTCGGGCTAATTGACTGGATAGCCTGTGGTTAAGCAGATGGATGTCATTACAGTGTTCAGTATAATGTGCGTCACTGTCATACACGAGTGTGGCGTGCACGGTGACAACCAAGCATTCTAACAGAATTAAAAACCATCAAGCAATTCCTTTTGTTTTAATCGACTTACTCCCTACACTTTTGATCGCGGCTGTTGTATTCCTTTCGCAAGTTGACGATGGTTTCTCGCAGCGTGAGGTATGTGTCCTCTGTAGAGACCTGTGTTCAGCCCCAGAACTTTCGAAACAAAATTTATTGAGGCGGTCGACATAAGAATGCAACTTTAGTACCTTATCATTGTCTGAAAGCGCCTGCTTGGAGACGGGAAAGGGAGTGCTATACAGTGCAAGGTTGTGTGTCCTATGCATTTTAAACCAGCTAACCCCCGTAGAACTCAGTATGACCATATGAACATTGCATATCCTAAGCTAGCTCAGGGGAACAGAAATG
>MVGU01000530.1:165000-220000 GCA_002005505.1 Botryococcus braunii
ACTTCGTCTTCTGGTGCAAACTCTGCGCGGGAAACCACTGTCATTGATGCTTGTCAGCAGCTGGTGATGACGCTGAGAGCCCAACCGGAACAGAAGGCAGTGTTTGTTGGCGAAGATGGCATTGCAGCGCTCATGGAGCTTCTTGAGGAGCGCAGTGCAAAGGTGCGCTTCTCTTCCAAGAAGGAGCGCCAATATGCCGAAGTACAACTTCTTGTGCTGACGAGGCCTTCATACAGAGACAGGGAGTTCGTACAGAGAGCCCTTTCCAACAATCGCTCGAACTTGCTTACAGTTTGCATTGTGGATCTACTGTCTGGGATCTATGCCCTGTGAGGCAGCAGTAGATACTTGCAATCGTAGTTTTTGTGTCTGGGTACATAAGGAAGTCTTTTGATGCCCTTATTCGAAGTTAGTTGTGCTGTACAGTCGGTGGCTTCTCTGTTTGGTAAATGTGTGATTATGCATACATATGGGCCCTTCCCTCGGGAAAGCAGTGCCATTTCTAATATATATGTCCGATTCATGGGCTTATCATTTCAGGGGTGTTGTTTTTTACCAAACGTGGCCATGTCGGCTGGACGAGACTGTTTCTTGGATGGTCAAAGCAACACTTTTCAGCAAGCTGGGTTCAGTCAAGCGGGTCGGCAATCCGTTGGATTGGGCAAACTACCATGACGAGACATGGTCCGCATTAGACATGGCAAACCCAGGGATCATTTGCCGGATGGTTGCGCAGGATATGCCTCAGGTTGTCAGTCCTGGCCATGCGTGTCGGGTCTCATCGCTGTCGCTGTGGACTGGCATGTTCCTAACTCCCCCCCCCCCCCCCAAACAAGCGAGTATCAGTGATATCATCACTAGCCTAGTGATATATCTTGTGGAGACTTTCCACTGAGAGGTCCGAGCATGCTTGCTCAAGAACCCTTACTGTAATTCGGCCGTACCCCGTACCAGCAGATGGCCTACAAAGGGCTTTCCTACGAGGATCCTGTTGCAAAGCGATGGAGGATGCTTAAAGTGAATGCTTAAACCCAAGAATGAGGGACTGAAGGTAATGCTGCTTTGATGACTGCAAGACCCAGTGGTTGCATGCACTTGCAGGGAGTTTTGAGAATTGAAGGTCTTTTGGGTCGGTGGTGGGGCTCGCGCCTAGAGTCCACCCCTGGCTGCGATTGTGAATTATGTCGAGGTGTATCCCAGCCATTGGGTTGCACGGCCAATTCCAGAAGAAAAAGTTTGGATAAACATGTTGTTGCGCATTTTGTGAAAAGGTACTGCTTTGCGCTGCTTTTATGCATGTTAAAATTCTCGAGAGGTGTCCCCAACGTGTCCAAGGTGACTATTTAAGTACAGTGGAAATGTGTACATTTGCCTTGCTGATGGATATTGAAGGGGGATGAGTGTTTGTCCTTCTTCACGCGAAATAGCGCATGGAGATCCCTGGTAAGTCCGATTTCTGGTGAAGTCCAAACAAGAGAACTGAAGGGCATAGGCATGTCTTTACACTTCTGAGGGTCATGCTTTTTGGAGAGCAGGCTGATGCTGAGACGGTTCATGAACTGCTGCTACTTTGTGTTAAGATCAATTGTCCGATCTGCTGGGGTTTAGGTGACTTTAGGAGGCTTGGAATTGGCAAACGCGCTGGTGGCTGGTGATGATCGTTTTCTGGACGCCCTCTGTTTAGCAGGAGCTCTGCCTCTTGTGTGCCGCCTGGCTTCACATACCTGGCCCCGCCCCATTCGGCTGCAGGCTGCTCTGTTTTTACAACAGTGCTGCCAGGCCGGCCGCCCCACTGCCATCATGCTGGTAGCTTGTCAGGTTGATTTGCCCCTACCAACGCGTTGTTGTTATTGTTGGGGTGTTGAGACGGGGGGGAGGGGGGTGGTTCCGTACGTATATGGTGTTTGTGGGTGTGTGTGAGAAGGGGGGGAGAACCTCTGCATACGTTAAACTCAAAGACGTGGTGCTTGCTGTACGCTCGTGCCCATGATTTGCTGGGTTTGTAGGCCCCAAGGATAACAGAAACATCGCATGTCTATATTGCACGTAGCTACGCAGCCAATAATGGATACCATTGTGTGGTGCGAACAACGAGGAGAACAGTGTTGTTTATCTAATGTTTACGTTGTTCACGTGCATGTGGGGAGTTTCTAGAGGTCGAGTACTGCTCTTGCTTGTTATTACAACCACTGCTGAAGTGCTCCTTGACATGCATATTTAATATGGCATGCTATGCATGGCAAGGACAGCTCTGCATGCAAGCTTCTTTCCCATCTGGAGGCCAAATTCTGTAGGCCGCCATCAAAATGGGAAAAGGGTCTTTCGCTGGTCCAGCAAAAGAAGCCTGGGGATACTGTTTAGAAGTTGCTTGCTGCTTTCCGTTGGAAGAAGGGTGCTTGCTAGCCAGAGGATGGGAATTACATCTCAAAAAAAAAGGGGGGGTCATGTACAGGGTTTGCCGACCTTGGTGGGTCTGGTTGAAGACAGCTTTGCAGAAAATGGACACCTTACAACCATTGGTGTGGGCTGCATCTGGAGAATACTGGAGCTACACGTGCATACCTCGCTGAATCACCTCTGCCGTCTGCTTTCTTTTGCTGGTCTTGCGCACCGCCTTGCGCGAACTCTGTGTGCTGTGAATTCGGAGTACCTCTACGCAGCAGCCCAAGTGTGTGCTCCAACAACCCTTCTGGAAGCTCTTGTTGTTCGAAGTAGTACTAGAGAATGGGGTGGGATGGTATGTGGTAGTGGGAGGAGGAGGAGGAAGGGGGGGGGGAGGGAGTACAAAGATGAGGCGGGGGGGGGGGGCTGCAACATGCAACATGCAGCTGCAGTAGGCAATTAAGTAGTGGGCGTTGTACTGTAGGTACTGCTGTTGCAATTGTTGCTGTTGTGATTGCTGTTATGTTGAAAGCATGATTCTCATCATGAAGCATGATCAACCATTGCACTGTGGAACACCCAGAAGTCGTAAAGCATTTTCATTTATTTATTCGTTCAAGGTTTTGGACACTCGTGGGATTGTTGCACGAGTGCAATGGTTGATTGTGGCATGTGGTGCTTGTTAGTTGTATTTGAGGTGTTCTGACGTGCAAAAGATGGTTTTGCTCCCTGTGTCTATCCAGGGGGAGTCTGTAAACTTTTTGTTGTATGCTCTGTGGCATTTCCCAGGGGGGGATGAACCACGTTATGTGGCCCTTGGGTAGTGTCAATGCAATGCGCAATTGCTGTACGTCACTTGTACATCAGAGAATACTGTTGGATCCCACCCTTCTGTCTTTTGGATTCCACCTTCGCAAGACTGGATTTGCTATTGTGGACAGGAAAGTGCTGGCAACGGATTGGGTTTTGGAGAGGGGTCTGGTGGGGCATTGCGGAAGCATGCTAGTGCCAGCTCTCTGCTCAGTCCGGATACTCCAAGTGGTTCTGGAAACGGAGAGGATGCATCTCGAGCGACTTCTCATGCACATGCATCCACGAGCGCAGTAAGCACTACACTATGTCCTGATTTAGCAGCAACCCGTGCTTGCTCTCCTTCATGCCTTATTATACTGTCCTAGATGTAGGCATTATAGCCTTTGCAACATCACTTGTTTCGTCATCTGGGGACAAACATCAGGCCAGCGTGCTATATTAGTCTTTTTCTAAGCTTTGTTGCTCGTGTGTGTGTGTGTGTGTGTGTGTGTGTGTGTGTGTGTGTGTCTGTGTCTGTCTCTGTCTCTGTCTGTGTGTGTTTGTGCGTGTGTGTGTGCGTCTGTGTCTGTCTGTGTGTGTGTCTGTGTATCTGTGTGCGTCTGTGTCTGTCTGTGTGTGTGTCTGTGTGTCTGTGTATCTGTGTGTGTCTGTGTGGGTGGGTGTGTGGCACATGAGTCCAGGAGTGTAGTAGGCACTGCACTATGTTTCATTTGGGAGCAAGCCGCGCATGCTCACATTCGTGCTTCATGGTCTTTTCCCGGATGTTGGCAGCCTAGGCTTTGTGACATCACCTGTTTCATCACCTCTGGAAAACACATCAGGCCTGATTGGGCAATGCCTCTTCTTCTTAGTGTGTTGCAACGGTTTGAGCTTCCGTCCTTTCAGGACTATTCTGCTTTGATTGCCACTAATTTAGGCCTTGGAGGTCTGGAGCATGGGGGCGAACATTCCTGAGAGGCTTTTAGCCTTGGAGGGCTGTCGCATGGGAAGACGTTACTGCTTTGATTGCCACGAAATTGGCATTGGCTTGGAGAGAGTTTACAGCATTGGTTCCCATCAATCTAGCATAGGCATGGGGAGACATTTGCCTCGATTGCCACAAACTTATGCATTGGACATCCAGAGCATGGGGCCCATTTGTTTGTGTTCAATGCCTGCAGCTTACGCCTGGATCTCGAGTATCGACACTGAAGTATGGACGGCCTCCACCATCCCCTGGTGTCAGCACAGCCTTTAAGGCCGGGCCTGGGAAGCTGGGAAGTCAGCATCGTCGTACTATGTCTGGCTCCACAGCCGCCTCTGTTGAACTGTTGAATCGCCTCTTGAACAAGGTCAGAGTTCTTTCAGAGTTCAGGTTCGGTTCCGTTGCGTTCCTTGAGTTGTAACGTCAGAGTCTGTTCCTTCCTTTCTGGTAACGCTCTTCTTGTTTTAGCCTGTTGCTCTCTCCAGGGATTCCAGGGATTGCATCAGGTGTTGCTGCTGGCTGATCGACTGGAATCCACTTTTAAAGTTTCCGGGGCCCTCGGTTGCCTGCATCAATGCAGACATGATTTTGAGCCAAATGTGTGATCCAAGGCCATTGTTTATGGATCATATCCTAACCTCATCGTGCCATTCCCTCATGCATCCACTCATCTCTTCATCGTACTTGCATTCATCCTTTAGCCCTCCATCACTTTGTTTGCCTATTAAATTTGTACTCTATCCAGTTCTCTGGTCTTCCACTTGCCAGCCTGAGAGATTTCATTTCCCTCAGGATGTAGAGCCCAGCGCATACGTGATGGAATCTTCTTGCGCTGGACTGGTGCATGAGTTTCATTCCTCTGACCCCCCTTCCCCCTTCCCGGCAGAGGCCGTGGGACAACCAGCTGTGTGAGAGTCTATAATGCACATGTACTTGCAGAGCTTGGCTTGGATTCTTTAAGGGCATGGATTTAAACCAAAGAGCTTGTGGGTGGTCAAACAGGAGTTTCCTGAACTACATTACAGGAATGGGCAAGTGGTTACTTAAAGTCGGGGATCTCACAATGTTCATTTGCAAGGCATAGCACTAGTTGCTGGTCCTGAGGCCAGTGCAACTTTTCATTCATTGAAATTCGAAAGGCCCTGGCAGTGATTGCTGGACCGCAGGAAACCCAAGTACTGAAGGCGCTTGTCTGACACTCTGCTGATGCAGATGGCAAACCTGCTTCTGCTACTGTCACATGGCGACAGTACGGTGAAGGGGTGGATTTGTCGAAGGGAGACTGTCCTTCTGCTGCTGGAGACGATGCGCAGCCTTGAGCTTGGACCCCTGCTGATTCTTTTCCGCTGCTTCAAGAACCTGACTGGCGACCCATCTATGCTGCAACCATTGCAAGTAAGCATCCCTTTGATTGAGAAATGGGCAGCCACGCTTTCCTTGGCTGCGCGAGCACAGGGGCCCTCACCCCAGTCACAGGGGCCCTCACCCCATTCCCATCCACCCATGTGAAGAACGCCTTAGTGGATAAACAAGCTCTGGGGACAATGCCACAGCCTACCATGCTGATGTACAATTGAGTATAAGGAGACATGCTGAGCTAGCTGATGTATTGGCTGAATTTCTACAAATGGCATGGGAATCTTTTGGGGGAGGGGGGGGGGCAGCCTCGACGCCTGGAAAGTGGAGGAGTGCACATCTCTTAGTCTCTGCACCTTAACCCATGACCAGAGGAGGGTTTGTTTCTGTCACATCAGTGGTCATGCGTATTATGCAGTTTACGCAAGTGCAAGTTTATGCATCCCGTGAAAGTCTCGTTGGAGGGAGTGGGATGGACTTGACAGGGGATTGGGAACACGATAGGGGGGAAGCGCAGTTTGAGTGGCGATCAAATTTTGGATGTGCCTTTGACGTTCTGGCAAGATGCTGGTGTGTGCGAAAGTGTATGCCAGTGGCGAACAACAGCCTACTTTTGCGCAAATACAGCATGTTGGTGTGTGTGGCCGTGTAAGGCAGGTATGTGTGGTGGACAAGAGTGTGGTTCTGAGCTGACGTGGGAGGGGGGCCGTTGCTTGCAGGACGCGGGAACAATCCCTGCTCTGCTTCCCTACTTGACACGCCAGGAGTCTCACATGGTCCAGCTGGAAGCTCTTCGTGCAATGTACAATCTGTGCCGTATCAGTCGCACCCGCCAGGAAGCTGCAGCCGTTGCGGGGATCATACCTCGCCTCACAGCATTAGCTGCCCCACCACCACCGTCTAATGCCCAAGGTTTGTGGCTGCTTCACTATGCTCCTGCTGTTAATAAGGCTAGTTCTGCGTTTTGTCACGTCTGCGTTATGTCATAGGGTCTGTTGTTCCTGTAATCATGTTACAGGGCGGGTTTATTTTGTCGCAGGCCTTGTCTTTAATCATGTCACATTGTTGGTTCTTCGTCATGTTCCAGAGCTGCTTCTTCATCACGTCACGTTTCTGGTCCTTCACCATGCCAAGTTACTGCTTCCTTTTCTGTGTCCCAAGTCTTCTTCCTTTGTGTGTCCCAGGGGTGCTTCCTAAGCATTTCACGTTTCTGGTACATCATGTCACGGGGCTGCTTCTTTATTGTGTCCCAGGGCTGCTTTCTCACCGTTTCATGTTCCTGGGACATCTCGTCACAGTGCTGCTAGTTTATTGTGTCCCAGGGCTTATTCGTCATTGTGTCCCACGGCTGCTTCCTCGTCATGTCACAGGGCCCTTCTTATTGCTGTGTCAGTCCTGGTCTTGAAGATGCTCCAGGGCTGCGTTCTAAGGATGTCCCAGGTCAGGTTGCTCAGCATATCAAAGGCCTGGGTTCTTTCTTAGTCTGCATCATGGTGGTCATGATGAAGCAGTGGCGTTGGTAGGGCTAGGCAGATGGTTTTTGCGTGGCGAGCTCGTGAGTGTATCGCTCTACTCCCATATATCCTGTTGCTATATGGACTTGGACTGCGATGAAGATGTTAGTCATTGCTATGGGGCTTTGTGTTGTGATGGCATAGACCTGGGGGCGAACACCCATCAAGCTTGCGTAAGCCCTGACCAATGGAATTTTTAAAATCCCAAGAAGGGGACATCTTCTGAGGATGCTTTTGCATTCGATCCCCAGTTCATTTTCAATTTTCCCGCAATTCCAGCAAATTGCATTTTTGTGCGGTTAAGACAGTAACTCCAGAGCTTGGAGACATGAAAACGTAAGCTGGACACATGCTTTGCTTTGCTTGGCAGGCCAGGGTGGCACCCGGTTTGGATTGCGTGAGAACGCGCGCGCGCGCGCGTGTGTTTGGGGGGGTGGGGAGCGGAATGCTCCTGCTTTGATTAGGAACATCTCCTATGCGAGACAATTACGGGTTGTGGGCTGGATTGCAGATGGTGAGGAGACAAAGCAGTTGCGGTATTTGGCCGTCTCGTTGCTTTGTGGTATGGCACACAGCACGCAAAGAACACGTGCAGAGCTCTGGGCGCACAATGGGCTAGAGCTTCTCCTGCAGCTGCTTAAGGAGGAGGTAGGCCAATTACTGTAAACTTAAATCCATCTAATAAATCTCATATGTCCCATGAGCCTCTTTTTGTTTCGCAATGGGGCCATGACCGCTGGTGGGAGTGTTTTGCTGTGTAAAGCTTGCGTGCCTGGGTGCATATCCCCTGACACATGACACTGTCATAGTGTGGTGCATATCTGCGGTACCTGCGCCGTGTCCGTCAGCGCATAAGGCCCGTACAAGCTTTAAGCCGGCTTTGTTCGGACTGCTTTCTCTGTGAAAGAGGCCCGGGTACTCCAGGCTGTTGGCATATATGCAGACTGGTCACACTGTAGTGGCTGGTGACCCTAACGTGGTTGGTGAAACAAATGTTGTTGGAGCATTAATGTGGTTGGTGACACTAATGTGGTCGGATCATAACCAGGTCCGCATGTGTTGTTCTTGCAGGAGTGGCAAAGTCCGGCATTGGATGCCATGGCAATCTGGCTGTCAGAAGACCCCAATCGGATTGAGGCACGGCTAGCCCACCGGGATGCCATCCAGCGCTTTGTGTTTTTGTTTTCTTCTTATACAGGGCCGGGCAACAATGAGGCTCTGGACCGACTGCTGGATCCTTTCCTCCGCATCCTTCGCCGCTCCCGGAAAGTTTGTGTGAGTGGCTTGTCCATCCCAATTCTCATTGTAACAATACCGCGTCTGCCCTGAAGTGTTCAAGGAAGATTGTTCCGTCGTTTTCTCTCCCTGCTGCCCTTCTCTCTCTCTCTCGCTGAGGTCGGTCGTGCGTGCGCGCGGGCGCACGTGTGTGTGCGTGGGTGTGTGTGTGTGTGTGTGTGTGTGTGTGTGTGTGTGTTTGTGTGTGCGTGTGTGTGTGTGTGTGTGTGCGTTTGTGTGTGTGTGTGTGCGTGAGGCGCGTGTGCGCAAGGGTTGTCAATGATAAACCCCTCGGGGGAAAATTGTGATAGGTTCTGATAGAGACTGCTGAGCTTTGAAAGTCAAACTCTCACAGGAAACGCTATCAACTTTTAGTTTGGTCTGTTGGTTCACTGCCAGTCGGTTATCTTTCGAAGTAGCATGCTTATTGGCAGCTTCATCGGCAGTTTTTGACGTTGCTGGTGACAAAAGTTTTAACACAGATCTGTGCCTCAGGTTGCTGCCGTGTTTGAGAGCTTTGTTCCTTACTGGTTCCTTACAGTAGTGACCATCGTTAACCTTGAGGGCCCTGGTAAACAACCAGATTGTTCAAGCCCCTGCTAGAGCCTTCTTGTCGTCTACAAGGGCCCTCAGATTGGGCCATTGCAACTTAGACTTACTAATCATGTGTTCTCGCCTCTATATTTCATACACAGAGACCTCACTACGCGGAATCATTTGAATACAAAGTAAGGTATACGACATTTCTCCCTGCGCTATTTTGTTGACAGTGAGGGTTCTAAGGGCCAGTTCTGAGGTGGGCACAGATGGAGCTGGGCACTGGTGGGTTGGTGCCCTTGGTGGTGGAGATGCTGCGGCACAGCAATGCGCTTACGGCCCTGCGTCTGCTTCAAGTAGTGCATCACTTGTATGAGCAGCAGCCACGTCCCAAGGAGTTCATTACGCAGCATCCCATCGCGCAGCAGCTGCGCCACATGGCCTCTGCCGATGACAACGTGTCTGTACTGGTGCAAAAGCAGGCACAAAACCTTCTCAATGCCTTCCAAGTCAACAATGTGTTCTGACTCCTTCATGCCTTCCAGGTCAACAAGCCATTTGAACCTGGAGCATGTAGCGTGGTGTTGCCCCTTTGCCCTGGGATGCTGCTCTGCAATTGCGGAGCAGAAATGGGTGACAACCATATGTAGGCATAAATCGTTGGTTCTTTGTGTTACCAATGTGGAGCGCGCATGTGTCCGCAGTTGCTGAGGTATGCCACAAGCAGCAAACGTGGTCCACCAGACGTGAAATGTCTATTAGAATCTGATAAGGGAAGGATCTGGGAGAAAGAGGGAAGTATGTATACATCTTATACTGATCTGGCCGTGTGCTTGTGTGGTGAGGTGTAGCAGGGCTGTGAGGAGTTTATCCGGCTCAGGGGTTGGGGGGGTTGGGGGGGGAGGGTGTGCAACATATTTGTAATGAGTAGCCAGTTGCAGTTACGGCTTCATGAGAAGGACTGTGCGGCTTCATTGTACAGCTCCCATTTCAGCATGTCTTCCGCCAGATGCCCCTTTCACCAGTTGGTGGTTGCATGAGTTCTCGATGAATGGATGTGGAAGAGGTCCGTTTGCATATGTGCTAGGAACCAACATCCTGATTTAATCGATTAAGTTAAGGTGGGTATTTTTAAAGTGATTGCACGGATTTTGGGTTGCAAGCGTCGTGAGCATCCTTTTCAAGCTGCAACCCTACAGCACACAGGTATCTCCAGACCCTACGACGACTCAACTGGTCCAAAACATGTGTTATAGCAATTGCCTTTACAATATTTTTTATACAGTAATGCCTTTACAACAGTGCCTTTCCAATATTTCCTATGCAATAATTTCTTCACAGCATTGCCTTTACAGTAATGAATTTGCAACATTCCCTTTACGAAAGTGCCTAAACGTTCCTGTGATCGATCGAGGCTGCCGTTCTTTGACCGTTGTGGCGCATTCCCCCCCCCCCCTTTTTGTTTTCCAAACCAATATTGAGCATTAGTATTTCAACGCAGCCACATGTGAGGATGTACATCCTCTCATAACAAAAGTGGAAGCCAGATGTCCGAAATGAAAAGATTGCCCGCACAACTCCCTTTCCTTCGAATGGATCTTCCGAAGGCCTCCGAATGTGTTGACTATGGATCGATCAAAAACTATTCAAGGTCGGAGCCGAAGAAAGACCTCGAGGGTATACGTATACGTATCCCGATATAACGGCCTGGGTGGTTTGCTGTCCATTCAACAGCTTGCCCTGTCAACAGTGCCGTGGAAAGAATTCTAGCCCAGGGGACTACATTGAAAGAAAATGTGCCAACAACACGTTTTAAATTTAACCACGCCAATATTGCAATATTGGCGTGATTAATGAGCGAAGTCAAAGAAAACCCAAGTCTGGCTAACGTCCCTCCACACCTGGACTTTTTCAGAAAATAGGAGATGCCACTCGAAGTAAAAATACTCATGTCCTCACGTAAGCTGATCAGTTTAAGATATGCTCACTGCCACGACGCAAGGCTAGCTAGTACTAGCTACAAGTTTATAAACACAATCACTAATTAGTGATTGTGTATTGATTCTACTATAGTAGCAACAATACACAGTCACTACACTGGCAGTTGAGCACATATAGGCGCCCGCAATGCCCCAAAGAACTTTCATCAATGCGGTATTTTCAATCCCACAACTGACTTTCTTATATGCGTATGAAGACCTTAGCTTTGAGGAATACCCATATAACATTAAATCTGGTGCTTACCAGTATGGCACCAGCACTGGACAGTCGAATCCATGGAGCATCTGGCCAGATATCATCGATGCTCACCGCCACGCCGCGAGGCTGGCGAGTAGCAGTAGCATTCAAGCAATTAAGTGGAACTTGAGCATATATGCACCTGAAGTGTTGTAATGTTCGAAAGTTTATAAGATCCTCGTTGAAAAGACCGGTGGGACACATCAGCACATGATATGTGCAACACTTTGATGCAATACTGGACCCCACTCAAGCACCTTGAAATGTCTCAAACACAACCAAGCTTGCATAACTTGTCATACCTTATACGATCTAGGTGAGGAGCACACCGTAAGATTGCATACTGTGAGACTAGGTAGGTTTCTGGTTAATCGATACCTGCAAGATTTATAAGTCGCAAGCTTTTTAATGCATCTGATGCACAGAAAGTAAGATATATTGAGTGCCCTGCGTAGCGCGCCTTTTCCAACGAGACAAATCACAAGCCAGATCCAATTGATTGCAGTAAGTCTCTGATCTTTGGTATATGATCGCTCATGCTCATTGTTGCGGTTGAAAAACAACTCATTGATATGCTAAAATGTGCTTGTAAACACTGTGTGTGTGTGTGGTGTGTGTGTGTGTGTGTGTGTGTGTGTGTGTGTGTGTGTGTGTGTGTGTGTGTGTGTGTGTGTGTGTGTGTGTGTGTGTGTGTGTGTGTGTGTGTGTGTGTGTGTGTGTGTGTGTGTGAGCTGTTCGATCTGAGGCACTATCGCCGAAAGCCTGTGAATGCGAGCTGTTTCTCTGACTTCTAGCAACGTTTTAGAATAAGCAGTAAGTCTACAACTAGAGATCAGAGACACTGCTCACCGTCAGACGCTTTAAGCGATAGTGCCTCAAAGCGAACGGCTCCCCCACACTTGAATAGATCAACGAATGTTTCCAACCGCAACAATGAGCAATGAGCGACTATCTACAAGATATCAAACCCTTACTGCAATCAATTGACTCTGGCTTGTAATTTATCTCGTCGAAAGGCGCACTCCGCCTGGCACTCGATATATCCTACTCCCTGTGCATCAGATTCGTAAAGCCGCCTGCGATTTATCAGCCTGACAGGCACTGATTAACTAAAGACCTTCCTAATGTTACAACTTGCGAATCCAACGGTGTGCTCCTCATCTAGCTTGTACAAGGTGCTTGCGATCCGTAGGAACCGACATAACGCTTTGCAAAATTGTTCAGAATCACTTGTGTGTGCTACAAATTCATAATTTTTAAAATCCTTGGAGCAATTCTGCGTCAATAAGCAATGCTTCCGCTTTGCAACTTTCTAACATAGACCTCCCATTGTGTCCGGACATGCAAAGCGGAAGAGGTTCTGAGAGCGAGCAAGCAGACCAAGTTGAGATCTCGGATGAATAGTCCTTACATTTACAAACGGCACTCGCTTATCAACACAACCGGAACGCCAAATATAGCCGTACGTGGTAAAGGCAAATATGTATGATTGTACGAACAGTCCCTAGATCTGGTACACGGGGTACTCCCTTGACCATACAACGAGGTACAAGGAGACACAGTTCCTACACATTGCACGCAAAAGCTGATGGACGTCTCCCTAACCCTGTTTCCTCTCAGGGGACTTATCATGCAAACCTATCCAGCTCACAACTAGGTAGCAGAAAGGTCGATACCTTCGGTTGGTGACGTAGGCGGCGGTGGAAGACTGTGAAGACAACCATTACCTTGTACTTCATATGCGTGCATGGGGAGATCCCGTACAGTTCTCTCTGGTTTTCATATATACTTAGATGAACGCGTACATTCTATAATTGGCCGCTCTGCGTCGCATTTAAGACGAGAACTTCACGCATTGTAATCAGTCGCTATCTTCGTCTTCATGAACGGATCTCTTTGCCTCAGTCAAATACTCTTCCGCTGATTGCCATAACAAAGACGATACTAGCACTTCGGACCTGGAAACTAAGGTCACACACGCAATCTAGTGTGAGGAATTCAGCATTGTATGGATTTTTCTGCCTTTCTTGTTCTACAGATATTTCAAGCAGGGATAACTCCATCAACGAAATCTCTGAGCCAAGGAGATCTGAGTGACTGTCCGAGGGTGGGTGCCTTAAATGCAGCGATCCATCCTAGGACGTTACGGCAGTACTTGCAACGCCCACGTCACGCACTCGTACTTCGATGCACAAACACAGCCATGGCTTCACTCTTAATTCTAAACACAGCCATGGAGTCGACAATGGCATCGACAACACAGCCATGTCATTCTACCTTTTAAAGGCAAGAGCTACTTTTTGAAGGCAAGAGCCTCGCAAGAGCCTAGCAATAATGTTAACTCTCTTTGGTAGTCCTAAGGGCCCTACTATTGTCTCAGATGCTATTGAGCAAGGCACAAAGCGGACCCGTGCAGATCGATCACCACTAGGGCCGTCACAGACGGAAGAAGAATCAACATTAAAGGATCTTATGAAGGCAATAAACAATATCAATAGTACCTTGGAGCAACTTCCTGCAATGGTTCGGACATGTCAGTACAGAATGTGCGAAGTTCATGACCGAGCATCGAGATGATCTCATAGCAGCCGCCACACCAACGATCACCAAGAATGTTTTGGAGGCGGTTCAACCGATTACTCACGCACAGATAGCTTCTAATCGAGCTACAGTTGAGTAAACCATGAGGGCGAGGGATGAATTACTATTCAACAAGCTGGCAGCGCTGGAATCCCAAAATGATGCTCTGGAGAAAACCATAAAATCTCCAAACGCCCTCCTTTTATGGTGGAGGAGAGCATCGGGGAGGCGCAGTTAACTGTAGTTAAGTCCCTGTTTGGAGCTTTACGCATTGAGGAGACTCGGAGGCTGGGGAAGTTTGACCCGAAGGCAAAGCGTCCGTGACCTGCTCTAATACGTTTTGGCAGCATTGCAGATAAGCATGCCGCATTCAAGAAGTCAAAATTATTGCGGCAGAACTATAAAATCACCATCGACGACGACTTAACAACCATACAACGAGCAGGGAGGGCTGCATTGCTGCCTCATATCATGCATGCATTGGCACTCAGGATTGACGGATGGACGCCATTTTGGAGGGGGGACATTCTTTTTAAAGTCAAAGGACAATGGCCACCCATCAAGGTGATCCCTGGGCAACAAGCAAGCACATCTTCCTCAGCCCCCATGAACATCGCCTAGGAAGTTGTTGGTCAAGTCAATTTGTTCATATTATACTGGAATATCAACGGGTTTTCGGACTCCCAAGATTTTCTTACATTCGTTAGATAGGTTTCTTCAACAATTTGATGCAATTTTATTGCAAGAAACAAGATGCACTCATGTGGACCCCAATATACTACCAGGGTTTAAAATCATTACCACGCCTTCAGAGTTGTCATCTAGTATAAGGGGTTACGGGCTTATTATTGCTGTTAAAGAAACTACATTGGTTGGGGCCCAGTGGTGCTCACATACATCGTCTTCGTTATGGGTGTGTTTACGGCTTGGGGGGCATATACATCCTCCTAGGCCTGTTTGTATTGGCAATGTGTACATACCGCCTATTGGATCTCCGTTGTTAAGCGCGAATGACCTTGATTGGAGGTTTGGGGAGCTGTCTGGAAAGATCCATGAATTAGACGGGGATTTTAGTCGTATTTTCATGGGAGGGGACTTTAATGGCCATGTCGAATATGCCTCATCATCTACAGCACCTGGGCAAGGGACTCATGTGGGCCAAAATTGTGGGGGGAAGCTTATGGTGAAGCTGGCGGCGGAGACAAACTTGTCAATCTGCACTGGCAAGGTGGTGGGGGACTTAGATATGGCAGCAACCTATAAGGCCACGCAATGGTCATCCCCGACGAGGCCAGACCACGTTTTTAGTTTCCAATACACTTTTGCCATGCATTCAATCAATGTAAGTGCAATCAGAGGTGAGGGGATCAGACCACTTCCCAATTGCTACAAAGTTCTCTCCAGCAATGTCCGGTCCCACTCATGTACAACAAGATGGGTTCTGGGAGGGTTATTCGGCCCGCGGGCCATTGATTCGTAAAGGGCGTTAAGAATTCCGTATGTTGAAAGTTTAGAACCAGCTAACACAAGGTTGAATGAATGCATTCACATGGCTAATGAAGGCAATTTGGCACAAGCATTAGATGGTCTCTCAGAAGTGGTGGTGAATGCTGCTATTGAGGCAGGCATGCCATTGTGCGTACGGCGTAAGGGTCAAGGTAGATTTCGAAAACCCTTCTTTAATGGAGAATGTTAACGATTAAAAAGGGAGTGGAGGAGAGCAGGTCGGCAATGTGGGTATCAATTTGAAGAGGTGCGGCTACTGGAATGCAAATATCACTCATATGTACGTTCTCAAAAACGTGCTTGGTTATTGGCCCAGTTGCAAGACAGGTTAAATATGTTTCATGTCAACCTCCGTCGATTTTGGCAGTTGTTCCGGGGATAACCTGTAGGGTTACCAATCCCAGTACTGTCACATGGTGCATGTGACACATTTATGAAGAACTTGGTAGATGTTAGACCATCGCGTAATATCATAGACCATACAACATTGTCACCGGTAGCTTACCCGCTGATAAATGATGGGGGGGAAATCGCCGACCAGCCATTTACAATTGTGGAGGTAGAACAAGGCTTGATGAAATTGAAAGATGGGAGGAGTTATGGGTTCGAAGGATACCCTGCTGAGCTCAAAAAGCTCAAAGGCCCTTGGAGTCAGACGGTACATTGAATCCACATCTTTTGGCACCCACATTGTTAGCTGTGTTGAATGGTATGTTCGTCTCTGGTAGCATTCCTAGGGGGCACAACGTGTTGAAAGTAACTCCTGTTTTGAAGGATAGTGGAAAGAGTGTTTTAGATCCGACAAACTATCGCCCCATAGCTGTACCGGAACCGGTTATGCATCTATATGCCACCCTTATCAACGACAGACTTGAGGAACACCTCGAAAGTCTAAAGTACAGATGTGAAGCACAAGTCGGGTTTTGCCCAGGGTTCTCCACCCTGCACCAGCTCTTTGCACTCCAACATTTTATTGATAGGGCAACTCCAGAAAGTCCACTACTATTATGTAACTTAGACCTCTCTAAAGCATATGTTAGGGTCCCTCGAGAGCTTCTAGGGGAGGCGTTGCGTCGTGTGGGGGTGAATGGTATACTCTTAGAGGCTATCAAATCACTCTATGAGGATGCGGACGTTACACTATCGGTAGGGGGACTTATGGGGAATTGAATAAACCTCGAGCTCGTGCAGGCATCTCACAGGGATCACCGCTAAGTCCCACTTATTTGTGGTATTTTCAGATGGTCTAATGCGATTTATTGAGGCAAGGTGTCCAAGCATGGGTCACAAAACTCGAGATGGACGTCACGTACCCATTCTACGGTATGCAGATGATTTCAAGTTACTGGCCACCACTTGGATGGAAACGCAGGGTCTACTACAGGCTGCGGCAGAATATTCATTAATGGTGTGCATTGACCCTTATGGAAATACAAGATAGTAAGTGCCTCGCAATGGTGTTTCCTGAGGGGGCAATAGACCTTGCCAGTCAACCATGCACATATAAGGGGCGCCCCTAAAAGTGGTTACACAGTGTCGCCACCTAGGGATCGTCTGATACAGTAGAAACGGCCAAAGGATGCGGGAACAATGGTTACAACTTGTTTGGGCTCCACCTCAGTACCCGTCCAGTCCGGCCCGGTCCTTCCTCTGCCAAAGCCTTATTCTATCCTGTTCTAAGTGTCCCTGTCTCCATCGCCAATGCGCCTTGTCAAGTAAGGGGTCACTCCCTTGGCGCGTGAAGCAGCCACTTCTTGGCATGGAGGACCATAACTCACGAAGGGACCTTTATGGAGGTCCAAATCCTCGTGGTCCGGTCATTTTCCTATAACACGCGACTATTCCTGTTACATCGTCATTTCTTCAGTGGCAGGTGTGGGTGAAACATTTGGTCATTTACGAGGGAAGATGTGGGGGGCGTGGTCCTCAATACAACAGCGATATGGTAACCTTGATTGTGCTGTCTCAATTGGGATCCTTATTCCACTCTTTTTAACATGTGGTGTCCCCACCGTGTCATACGCATGCGAAATTTGGGATGTGCACACTTTCCCCAGGCCCTTGTGTGGGGCTTCGGTGAAAAACTTGGAAAATGACTTTCTCAGTATGTCGCATGATCATTGGGGTCCGGCGCACGGTTAGAACAGATGTCCTTCTTTGTGAGCTAGGCATCCGGCCACTTCGACATCAATGGTTGAAGCGCATCGCAACGTTTTGGAATTCTCTTTGTGACCTCCCAGAGGATCACATGTATGTGAGTACTTTAGGGACTCATGCTACTATGGGGTCACGACACATAGTCCAACTTGGGCAGGCTCGTTCATGCGTGCCTTGAGGAAACTTGGATACCCCTATCCGGTGGACTGTCATAGTCCTCATGAGGTGGACATGGATACTTTCAGGGCAATATATTGTATATACTCAGTAGTGCCCAGCGGCTCTCGGATGAGAAAATGCATATCTCTCCTAGATTAGCACCTAAGGACCCCCAGTTATGCTGTTATCTTAGATGGTTTGCCCGAACAATGGCGATTCAACGTGAGATACTGTTGTCTCTTCCAGTTAGTGTTAGGCGTGTTAGGCAATTGTTAAGATTTCGTCTTGGAGTCCATGACTTACCGATAGATGTAAAGAGACGCACCTATATCCCCCGTTCAGAGCGTTTATGTGACATGTGTGGCATAGCAGTGGGGGAAATAAGCATCATTTTGTGTTTCATTGCCCCGCACTTGCTCAGGTTCCTGACCGCTATCCACATTTGTTCTCGTCCCCCTCGTGGTCACTACGTAACTTCAATTGCCAAGACGATCAGGTTGCGGTTGTTAATTTTATATTTGAAGCATTCCAGGCCCGTCAAGCGTTTCAGCGCCAGTACTGCCGCTGAAACGCTAGTGACTTGGCCATTCTCCATCATCCAGTTATCAGTATTGTTATCTGTGTTACAACATAGCATTATTCCAACTAGGTTCTCACATACCGTTGGTTTACCCGTCTGCATCTCATCATGCCCTCTGGGCTGGATTGCTGTAATTCTTTTCTTTTACAAAGAGTGGAGTAAACAGACCAGCCCAACGTTCAAGGACCCAAACTCAAATGTTTCAAGCTATGGGTCACACCCGGCGAGCGGCCAGCTGGCGACCCACAGCGGCCGCAATAATGAAACTGACCCGTCGAATAACAAAATATCCCTCCACATTTTCTTGAGCAATGATGGCCTGGTTTAAAAGCCCCTGGAGCCTCTGCAACAAGGCCAGCGCATCAGCATGCAACCCTCCAAACGTTTCAAAAGCGAAGGCTTGGAAGGCCACAGGCGGTTGCTGACGCGACAGCAAGACAGCATAGCGGGTTTGCTTGTCTTGAGCGGCGCGCGCGGCAGCCCCACCCGGCACAAAGTGCTGCATGTTGGCCACGTTGAGTGGTGACGAGCCCACGATGTCGATATAGAGATCGCTACCCTCCTCCCACACGTGGAGGCGGAGGTCTGCGACGGCGCTCCTGGCCAGGGACAGGGGTGGGAAAGGCGGGTTCCCGGGTGACGCGCTGACGAGCAGAGGTAAGGACTGCTTCGAGGCCGTTACGGAGTAATCGCGGCCGACGATTGCCACATCCCCCCCTGAGGTGTAGTGGACAGCATGGTCGCCCCAGACTTTCTTGTTAAAGGAAAAGTGAGACAGTGAAATATATCAGTCTCAGACCCCCGTGTTCTTTCTTTCGAGAGAATCGAGAGAAAAAAGTGAATACATCAGCCTCAGGCCCCCGGTGCCCGAATAGTCACGTGTCGACAGCCGAAACAGCTGCAGGTTTCTTTCGTTCGGACCGTCCCGTGACGGTACCCAGTGAGGTCCTGACAAACAGCGCCCTAGAGTTCACATTACCAAGAATCACAACTTGTTTCCATGCACGAAAGCTTGCTGCTTGGCAAGCAATTCCAATTTTAATCCTATCGATTGTTACGGTGTACCGCCCTTGAATCTCTTTCGTTTATGCAGTTACTCTGTTACGTGTTACGCGAATGCTGGTTGGGCAGTCCTAGCTCCCGTGATGGAGTAAGTAAAATCCACTAAATGTCCATGGACGAAATCAAGTGCCATCGAATCGCAGAAGAGTTCGAGGTTTGACCCTAGGGTTCATTCACGGGGGGCCCGGGGGTTGAGGTCATACGCTAATCAGTTGTGGGTGTATATGTATGTATGTGTGTGAATGTCTGTACGTATGTATGTTTTCTTATTGCTATTGTGGATCCCCTTTTTTCCACACTGCTGACCCAATAAATCTGAAGGTTCGCCGGGTATGTGGTAGAATGGGCGATGAGGAGGCTCTCCTTTCAATCATTATGCATTTGAGGATTTTTGGTCTTTTAATAGAGGTTTTACTCTGGCTAACAGGTGCAGAAGCTTCTTGGCAAAGGGTCGTATGGGACTGTTTACAGAGTGAAAAGGCTGTCAGACGCACAGGTATCACGTGTGATCACAGTACTGTTATGGCATTCTTCGACAATTGCACCTGAGCAAAAATGCTGACAACGCCCTCCTCCAGGTGTACGCTTTGAAAGAAGCTGATGTGCAGCGCATGTCGCCAGCAGAAAGACTGGTAACTAGTCTTTGGCTAACCACAGCAGGGTGTCAACTTCCATTAAGTGATTTGTTGTTTTTAGGTTATGAACTAATCTTTCATGGGTATCTGTTTAGCAAGGGCATTCCTTGACACAATATGCAACGGCCGAATGGGTAAGTTTTCAATATGTCTGGAGCAGGATGCTATAAATGAGATTCGGCTTCTGGCATCTTTGCATCACCCTAACATCATCAGATACCACGAAGCCATTGTTGAAGGCAAGGCATCCTCATGCATAGGCACATCGCAGGCAAAAGGTCGATATTGCATGTATGTAACACTGGGTTATGTCAATTTTCTTCTCTACAAGTTATGTTTTTGGTTACCTGATGTCAAAAATGAAAACATTGTGGTTATGGAAAGTAGCAGAATATATGGACATGGGGAAAACCTTATGTGGTCAAGCTGCATGTAAAGGTGAAGACCCCAACGTGTAGTCCATGCTTCTGAGGGTAAGGGCAGGAGCGGTTCTTGTACAATTAGGGTAGTAGAGGAAATGTTTGACATATGCACCCACACAATTATCCTGTAAGGTGGCATATGCACCACAAAGGAGCACCCTTGTGTTTATTCCCTCCCTCCCCCACCCTTTTCTCCCTTGCCCCCTCCCACTTCCCCCCTCGTCCCCCACCTGTGGCCCCTCCCTCCCCCCCCCCCTCTCTCTCTCTCTCTCTCTCTCTCTCTCTCTCTCTCTCTCTCTCTCTCTCTCTCTCTCTCTCTCTCTCTCTCTCTCTCTCTCTCTCTCTCTCTCTCCCCCTCTCCCCCTCTCCCCCCTCTCCCACCCCCTTCTCTCTCTTTCGCGCGCAAACAACCTCACCTCTCATGCTCAATCCCCTCCCTGCTCTGACTGTCTGTGTGTGTGTGTGTGTGTGTGTGTGTGTGTGTGTGTGTGTGTGTGTGTGTGGTGCGTGCGTGCGTGCGTGCGTGCGTGCGTGCGTGCGTGCGTGCGTGCGTGCGTGCGTGCGTGCGTGCGTGCGTGCGTGCGTGCGTGTGTGTGTGTGTGTGTGTGTGTGTGTGTGTGTGTGTGTGTGTGTGTGTGTGTGTGTGTGTGTGTGTGTGTGTTTGTGTGTGTGTGTGTTGCCCCGGGGGGGGGGGGGAGAGGGAGCGTGCGTATTTATATCCACATCTTTGCTTGTGGAGGGGTTGCCCATCAGCTGTGCAATAAACAGCGGCATCTGCCACGGTGCTCAATGTGCATTTGCAATGTACAGCCACAAGTTTATGGAATGCATTGTGTTCGAACCCTGCACCAGGGGATCGAACCTTCCTATTAACCTTCTATGTTTGTACTGCAGATAACAAATTATGCATTGTGATGGAGTATGCTCCCAATGGGGACCTTCTCCGATTCATCAAAAAGGGGTCAGAACTCAACAAGGCTTTCCCGGAAGAAATCTTGTGGAAATATCTCTATCAGATATCTCAGGGATTGCACCACCTGCACGCGCGCCAGATCCTACACAGGTGACAGCAAGCATTATCTGGTTGAGCAAGTGCTGCCTTTTGTCGCCTGCCTCTTCTGTTCTGATTCAACTGTCAGCACTGCAAATGGAAAGCGATGCCAATTATGATGTGCACATCGTTTTAATATGTGCTACAGAAGGACCAATCAGTACTCGTCTTCTTGAAAGAATGTGTGCATTCACTAACATTTTCCCTCTCTGCACAGGGACATTAAACCTGCAAATATCTTTGTTGGTGATCGTGATGTTGTCAAGGTAAATAATTTCTTCTGTTGTGCTGGGCCACACCAAAACCAGGGGCCTCATCATAATGCAAAGCAGATTTTATGGACCCCTTACCTTGGCCATTTTCTGAGACTAAGACACATTTTTTGCAGTTGGGAGATCTTGGCATCGCAAAACTTATAAAAGATGGCGTCGCAAAAACCCAGATTGGGACACCTCATTACATGGCTCCTGAGCTGTGTGCCCCTTTCAAAAGCTGCAGTTTCTCTGGCACCCAACTACATGTCAAACATGTTAGATGCTCACACGCTACATGTCCTTCATGCAGGGGATTTTGTCCATTGGGACAAAGTCCCACGAGATAGCTTCGAGATATTGGATATCTTTGGGTAGGAAAGGCATTTCCTCCTAGGCATGGCATCCCCTGTGCTGGCTCGGAGGACTCACTTCTGAGATTAGTGCTGACCTGTACCTGGCTTTAAAGGTGCGTTGGCAGTGTCAAATTGAAGATGGAGGTTCCGGTGGGGGATGTGTGCAGGTGGATGAGTAGACCGTATGCATACAGCAGTGACATGTGGGCCTTGGGCTGTTTGATGTACGAGTTGGCAACCTACAGGTAAGCGGCCAGCAGATATTCTCTACACACACCCCCCCCCCTCTAGGGCCCCGCTGTGTTCCTGCCCTTCCTTCACTGTTGTTCGCTGGTCAGACATGGTTGCAAACCACAAGGCCTGTTTGAGTTTGCGGACCTATTAGCTCTTGTCTAGAGGTCTAGCTTGAGCCGCAGAGATGGTGGTGAACATATGTCGCAGAGAACTATGAACATATTTTGGACACGCTACTTAACAGACGTGCGAAAGTTAGCAGCTTAGTGTGATTACATTGGCGCATGTGTCCGGAGGATAACTATGGCTAAGGTGTGTGTCACGAAGATCAACAGCCAAGAACGACACTGGAAGCGTGCCTTACTCATTATTTGATGACACAGTTTCCAGTTGACGCATTGGTCACAGAGTGGTTGAGGAAGGTGTTCTTCACCAGATTTCAACAGCTAAAGCAACAGTGCAGGGATGCCACCTTAGAAGTGTGGTTTCATGGTTTATTGTTATTGACACATTCACCACAGAGGTTTGTTTATGAGGTTTCCTTCACGATGTATTCACAGCCAGGAGCGATATGGCAGGCATGCCGTGTGATGGCGGTTGTCTGAGGTTCCAAAGCGGAGGAAAGCATGTGGAGGAGTCTGCTTGAGTTCAAGCCTCATCTTCTGATTGGGAAGTGCTGGTTTCCTGTGTGGGTTTTTCTACAATAATTGCGCCTGCTATACTTGCAGTAAGGTTGGTGAGATATTCGCAGTTGGGGCTGCTGTATTACTTGGAGTTCCAGGGGGTAGTTTTTCAAATTGACGCAGTTGGGGCTCCATGAATTTGTTCTGTTGGGCTTAGCTTTCGAGGTTCCTGCTCCAACAGGCTGGGCGAGGAAAAGAAGAGGAGCGGGAGGGGAGGCGAGGCGCAGGTGACGTTTTCGTTTCAGAGGGAAGGTGAGGAGGAGGAGGAGGAGGAGGAGGAGGAAGAAGGAATGAAGTAAACACAAGGGATGGGAGGAGGAGGAGGAAGAAGCAGAAGAAGCAGGAGGAGGTGGAGGATGAGGATGATGATGAGGAGGAGGAGAAGATCGTCTGAGAAAATAGAGGGGGAAGGTGATGGTGATTTTCTGCCATATGGTAGCGCAGCTCGGGAGCAAAAAGCATCCGCGAGGGCATACCCCCACTGCCCCCCCTCCCTTGCCCAACCCCTGCCAATACTTCCGTCTTCTCAATCCTTCGCCCAATGCTCTGACCGTGTGGGCAGCGGGCAAGGATGTATGCTGGGTAGTTGGAGGCAGGATTGCTGTGCACCATGCCTAAGGCAATGGGTGCATATGAAATGTGGAGTTGCAAGCTTTATCCCCCAGCATTCATAAGATTACACAACACCGAATCAAGATCTGTCTGTTGCGCAGCACGCCCTTCAATGCCAAGAACATTGCTGAACTGCGCGCAAAGGTCCTGGCCGGGCGGTACAAGCCCATCACGCCAGGGCGGTACAGCGAGGACTTCATCTTTGTTATCAACGGCTTGCTTCAGCTGAACCCCGCAAAGAGGATGGACATGAACAAGCTGCTGGCCTTGCCTCGCATGGTGGCCCTGAGTCATGGGGCAGCGTCTAAGGGTGTACCACACAAACCCCCGTCTGGCGAGGACCTTCTCAAAACAATCAAGGTGATTGTGCTGAGTGACACACTGCAATATCTTTGGCCGCATGCTTGCCTCCAGAACTTGCTATCAGGGAGTGCCATGGTTGCTCCCTCTGCCTGGCGGGGATCCCTTCAGAAACTTGTGTTTGGAATGTGCAAGTGACAAGCAGCACAAGCTGGGAGCTGCCAATCCTTGTGTTCCATGCTAAAGGTCAAGGATTGAGCCAACTTGTCCTACCCATCTCCCCTTAAGCTTGCATGGGCCCTTTTTTGGAACGTAAAAGGCTTGGCGTGAATGTTCCCAAACTCAAGGGGGGACGGTCTTTCTCTGAATTTAAGCTATCAGAAAGGGGGATTTACCGTTTCCAACTTGCCCATCTGGTGGAGGACGTTGTCAAGGAATGGCTGTGTGATTCCCAGCACTATCCTGGCACGCTCTTTTTCATATTTTTTTTCCCGTTTTAGCTATGAAGAATCAAACATGGATCATTTCTTTCAAGTAGTGCGCATGTTGGAGGCATAGCCCACGACGCGGAAAGTTGCCTGCACCAACACACCCTGATAGTACAAAATCGCACTCGCTCCCCTCCCTGCCCAGCCCCTCTCTGGCCCCCCCCTCCTCTCTCTCTCTCTCTCTCTCTCTCTCTCTCTCTCTCTCTCTCTCTCTCTCTCTCTCTCTCTCTCTCTCTCTCTCTCTTTCTCTCTTTCTCTCTCTCTCTCTCTCTCTCTCTCGCTCTCTCTCTCTCTCTCTCTCTCTCTCTCTCTCTCTCTCTCTCTCTCTCTCTCTCTCTCTCTCTCTCTCTCTCTCTCTCTCTCTCTCTCTCTCTCTCTCTCTCTCTCTCCCCCCCCCCCCGTCAGTCTCGCTCTCTCTCCCCCTCCCCCTCTCTCCTCCGCACCCTCACCCCACATGTCTTCCTCCCCCCCGTTCCGTTCGCCCTCGTTTCTCCCTCTCCCCTCCACCTTCTGTCGTTCATCCCGCCCCATGTTTCTCCCGTCTGCCCCGCCTGCTGGTCCGCTCAGGACACTCATGGAAGGGAAATGGGTTGGACAACGACCTGCCAGGATTCTGCTTAGCAGTACCGGACATTCAGTGCCAAAACAAAGAGAGCGGAGTTGGACATCGTTTTGTGGCTAGGGCCAGAAAGTTATGACGGAAGGAAAGATCAGCTCAGGAGCTGGATGGCGAGCATCTCCCCGCTGGTGTAAGGACGACTGGCTTTTGGGATGGCCCAAGGTAGATAAGACGGGAAAAAACGCGTAGATGGGTGCGGGGGCTGCAGATGCCCGCAGATCTACGCATGCTTTCCGACCGGCTCCCCCCAGCCTCATATGGGCCCTCAAAGCCTCCGGAGAAGGCTCCCGTGGGGCCACATGACCCCCATGTGCCAGCACACGAGAAGCATCAAAACAGGCCGGCATCCCAAGCGCCCCGAGAAGGCGTGAAGAAGAATTCGCCAACGGCTGCAGCACGTGCAGCATGATTGTGGCAATTGCGATCCTGTGGAGTGGACTGACTCTGATAGTCTCAACTCTCTGGTGCAGCCACGGGCCTAGTGATGGTCTCGATTTTGATGGTCTCGAGCCTGATGGTCTTGAAGAAGCACCCAACTCTGCTCGTGGCATGTGCAGCCTATCGTTTAAAGTTGCCAGCCCAAGTGGCCATCCCAAGGAGTGGACTGCTTTCTAACGGGACTCATGAAGATCCCGATATGGCTATTGCATGTGCAAGTGAGGCAGGATGGGTACAAGGCGGTCACTGTCTTGCCAACCCTGATTGCATTGGCCCAGTCACAATCCGAGGAGCTTTCACTGTATCCAGAGGCGGGGGACGAAGGCGACGAGTGAGCTGGAGCGTCCTTGCTACTAAACTTGCAAATTAATGGCGGTCTTTCGGAGCAGCCGCAGTGCCCCAGAGTGAAGTTAGAATCGAAATCACGTGACGTTCTGCGAATATTTGGAGAAGTGGATATCGATGAGGCCAGTCTTTGTTGTTCAGCATGAGTCTTGTGCTGGTGCTGCAGATGCTTTTTCAACATTGAAATCGGAAGCTGGGCTGTCACTATTAAATAGTTGGAGACGCACATCTTGATATAAATCATGTTCCCCCTCTTAAATGTGCTCAATTCCAATAGGTGTTTTCTCTCAACATGCCCAGCAGGGGGCTCCGAGGCGATGCTAGAGCGGGTGCCAACAGGTTTCCTTTGTGTATGCCTTCCGCAGGATGTCTATCCCCTCCCTGCAACAGCTTGGGCAATAGGTGCACGTGCATAGCCACGTGGCCAGATGTTCAGAGGGTCCCGCTGTGTCCGCCAACTTAGTACGGGGTGCCGCTGTCCATAATAAGCATGTGTGGCTGCAATCAACTTGGAACTCGTTAGAAACAAAACACTGAGAACTTTGTGAAAAAACTCGTTAGAAACAAAACACTGAGAACTTTGTGAAACGCAACGAAATGAGCACTCCTTCAGGCCTTATGTTTGTAAGCGACTCCATGGAGTGGCTTTGCTAAAGGAGAGTAATAAACTGAGGGGAAACCAGTGTATGCACGTGGCTGCCACTTTGTTCCTATTTGTCTATCCATAAGAGAAAGTGGGGAGCGGTTCAAAAGGGGCCGTCTTACAGCTTAAGCGTACTTTCCCACTCTAAACCGCTTTTAGACCAGACTAGTCTTGGTCAAACCATGCAACTAGTCAGTATCCAGTGATTAGGCTTCTTGCAGATGGCAGAGCCAGCGTACCACAAGTTGTAGTCCACAACCCTGTTGGTGATCTCATATTTACGTAGGGCAGAACAGTGGTACCACAATCGATGGTGGGTCCAATTTTTGCCGTGTGTCTGGTGTTGGAAGACAGCTCGCTTACGGGGACACATTCGTATTGTCAGAGATGAGAGAGCAGCAGGTCGGTCCCCCTGGGGACTCATGTGTTGTCAAAAGAGGCCAGGTACCACTGTAGCTTGATCTGATGTCCCAGTGAGCTCCACGTGTGGCATGTCGCCATCACCCAGGCCCACAAATGCACCCTTGGTCGGGGCGTCCGCTATCGAAACCTCCGTTAAACCCACAAGTGGCCAACCATAATTGGCCAGGATGGGCGAGGAGGCCAGCATGTATGGGACGTAACGCATGAGCCCAACCCCGATGGTGATGCGAAGATGTCCCATTTCTTGGTGTGAAACGCACACACACACACAACACACACACACACACACACACACACACACACACACACACACACACACACACACACACACACACACACACACACACACACACACACACACGCACGCACGCACGCACGCACGCACACAGACACACACACACACACACACACACACACAGAGAGAGAGAGAAGAGAGAGAGAGAGAGAGAGAGAGAGAGAGAGAGAGAGAGAGAGAGAGAGAGAGAGAGAGAGAGAGAAGGGGGGGAGGGAATTCCAGGTAATACATACCGATTGAATATTGTTGTTAAATTTTCCAGATAAGCCGTGATATAGTAAGGGCAGCTTCTTGCTTTTCGCTTCTGTGTTGTTCTTTCTGTAGTTTTGTTGGGGTTCCCTCAGAGGTCTGGCACCAAATGTCATACAGTTATGAAACAGTGTTACGTACATGGCATGTATGTTACAGGGAATATGGTCTGGTTACTGGACGAGTAGAAAAATGACAGTTCACTTGAACCGTACCCTCAGAAATATGCAGAAGTTATGAAGGTAAAATTGAAATATATCAGTATCAGTCTATGTTTCCCTTTAAAGGCTTTTGGTACCCATGTGGACGCTTCGCACGTGCGGGACCCCAGCCGGCAGGAAACGGCTTCCGGGGGGTTTCGACTTTCATAGCGCTGCGAGTGCTGACATGGACCCCGTGTGCCAAGGGCTCCGGATCACGTATGATATTGGCCAGGATCATTGTCCTAAGCTTCGTAGGTTGGCTCAGGGTTCCTGTTGAGGAAACTGTCATACCTCATTGCCTGCCTGATCTTCATTAGACTGTGGTCACTATTTCTGTTCGGACAAAATGAATGCGTTGACGAGTACAAAGTCTGTGGGGATCGGCCGCAATGTCAATGTCCGCAATTCAACAAAGCCCTTCGCTAATCCAGTTGGTCAATCGAAAAAATGTAGAAGTCGATTTCAATGCAGGTCGCAATCAACTGCGTACAAGCCCCCGTCGTCAAGCACAGCCGCGACGGAATTGGAAAGAGTTGAGCAATTCAGCGTCGTTGTCCCTGACACCGTGCTGATGCAGAATATCAACACTATAGAGAATCCGAAAGCAGCCACTGTATCCAGCGTGGTGTTGCTGGGCATTCTCAGCAATCCTACTGGTCTGCGGGAGTACGAGGTAATTGATATTTTTTTTGCAAAAAATAAGAAGACAAAGAGGGGCGAGAAATTTCAGAGTTTGTAGATAAAATGTGGCTTCTTTAGCTATCGTAAAAGGCGGATGGGCTCCTTGCTGGTCGCACCTTGCTGGCCCCCAAACATTGCAGCCAAGTATACAGAATATGCTTCGGCGGCTCTTAACATAGTGCTGCTGTCACAGAGGGCAATTGAGACTGCACGAAATTATGATAAGTGTGCGGCCTTGAGCGGGGAACCCAAAGTGGCTTGCCAACTGGACAAGGCATTGGTCAACATTGGAAGCATGTTTGCAAAGAAAGTAGAAGGCCGGGTCTCCACAGAGGTAGGTAGCTCGTAAATAATTATCAATTCCTCCTTGTCTACATGCATGTGGGGGTCTGCAACAGTCTTGTGGGTTTTGGAGGTATTTGAGGGTGTTCTAGATATGGAAGAGTGTTTACAGCAGGAAAGTTCAATCGACTGGATGCTAAAATGTGGCCTTGTGCAGGTGGACCCCCGATTGGCTAATGATGCAGGTGTGCCTCTTCATATTAAAGATGTTGTTGTTTCTGCCAATTGCATGCAGCTCTTAAAGCTCTGATATCTTATCGCAGCAGACACCATTTGCTGGCTGGAAGGCTAGCCTGTGTCACAACTTGCGAAGCAGTACCCAAATGGACGGTGTTGAGGGGATAATGGTGGTTGCAGACAAGGTATATCAACGAGCCCACAATTTGTTGGCTGGCTACAAGGAGATGGGGCTCCCACAGGACAAGGTTATCATTCGCATTCCTGCCACATGGGAGGGGATCCAGGCTGCCAAGAAGCTTGAAGCGGAAGGCATTGCAACTCACATAATTCTCGTTTACAGGTACCAAAGCCCCCCTACGCCACCCGCGCCAATTTGCCATGACCTTTTTCACAATGTAGAAGGACTCACTAGCCTTGCTAAGATGTGGCTTCTTGGGGTGCATGGCCTGCAGTAGAGTGTTCTGCAGTACAGCGCAGAGACTGTCAGGGAGGGTCCTTACATCCTTTCAATAGGATGCCTCTCCGGCTATATTAGATGTATTCAACCGTTCCTTGTGTGGGTGCAATTGGGCGCTCCCTTGCAATTGCCATGCACAGGCAGGACGGAGACAAGGTTTAACAACTCTATCTTTCATAGTGTGAAGTTGTTCTGTAGTATGCCCCCTCATCAAGGCAACCCCCTGCTTTTGGGTGAAAATATGGTGTGTTCTGTTCGGGGAATGGGGTTTTCGCACGTTCCAACAGCATTGGCATCAGAGTGGGGATTCCAATTCTTTGGATATTTAGAGCACAAGCCGGTCCTTGCAGTTTGGTCATACCACCATCATGTGCACTCCATCTGTTGCATTCTGGGTGTTGTTGGATGTACTATGTCACTCTCTTTGGCATGTTGTGTATGCTATTGCTGAGGCCTCAGGCCTTTGCTTCAGCCGTTATGCTCATCTCAACGCGGTCCTATCTTTCTTGGTGCTACAAGAACACATCTGTTTCGTTGAGGGAAAAGGGAAGGACCAAGTGTTGAGAAGCAAGAGCCCTCCCTGTCGGGGTGCCGGATCCCGGAGGGAGGGGAGGGGGACCTACGTGATTGCAGAGCTTTGTATGTGGGCGTGGGCAGATTGAAAGTGAGGAGACGGGAACAGAAGGCTTCATTACACCTTTCAGCGAAAGTTGAAGCTGAGGGAAGTATCTACTTTTACCAGGAGAGGCAGAGAGGGAAAGAAGGGACAAGGGAGGAGAGTGTGATGGTAGGTGATAGGGGTTGGTGGTCTGTTTGTGCAGCTTTGTTCAGGCGGCAGCGGCAGCACAAGCAGGGGTGAGCGTGATCCAGCCCAACATTGGGCGGCTTGGAGACTGGTATGTGAAGCACCCAGGCGTGATTCGCAACCCCAAGGGTCCGCGAGAGGACAGCGGAGCCACCAGCACTGAGAATCCCGGCATCAAATTGGCAGAGCGAATCTACAGCTATGTCAAGCAGTTGCATCCCAAAACTCGTGTCATGATCTCTGGCATCCGCAAGAAGGAGGGTGGGTGCACTCCCTATGCGGTGCCTTCCGATTTCATCTCCAGCCTTTGTTTCAGAGGCTTGCAATTGCCCCACCTGTTGCCTTCCTCCTTAGCTCCGATGTGAACTTGCCACCACAGGCGTGCGCGCGCATGCATGCGTGTGTGTGTGTGTGTGTGTGTGTGTGTGTGTGTGTGTGTGTGTGTGTGTGTGTGTGTGTGTGTGTGGGCGCGCGCACGCGCGCGCTGCGTTTGTGCGGGCGGGTTCCGCGTGCGTGCTTGTATGAGCCTGAGCGTCGGCAGGTGTGCAGATCTTGGAATCGTGTTTGGGTGAGTGATCCGGAGTGAACTGTGTGGAATCAGCCGGGATCCTTGAGGGGACCTTCACAGGGGGCTGGGGGCACCTCTGGGGGATAGCTTGGGCCCCAGGTTCAATCCGCACGTCCCTCACAACACTGGAGTCAACGCAAGCCTCATACAGGAAATGTCTCCTGCCTGCAGAGGGACAACCTCTGACCTGGGCATGATTTCTTTTTTCCCCCCATCCCGGTACATGGTAATTACACTTCATCAGTTACAACTGTTCATGGTCTGGTGCTGCAGATGCGCTGGCCTTGGCGGGAGCAGATTTCCTGGTGGTGGGCCCCAAGGTGGTGCAGGAGCTGAGCCAGATGCCCACCTTGGCAGGCTACAACGACGGCTACTCAGCGGCGGGCGAGGACAACCTAGACTTCGTCCCTCTCTCGCCTGAGGCCGCCAAGGAGGCGGAGTTCTCGGATGCCGAGAAGGCCACCGTCAGCAAGCAGTCCTTCGAGGAGGGCCTCGGGCTTGTCGGAAAGGAGCTGCTCTCCGAAGGCCTCAAGGGGCTGATCGGCGATATCAATCGCCTCGAGCCTTACTTCACCCAGCTTGCTATCAGCGGCGAGTAGGGCTGCCTGCCGCTTCTCTTCTTCCAGCTTCCGCTCCAGCTGACCTGCAGGGTCGTCATGCAGATCTCCAACTGTTGCCGGTCTGTAGTGCAGCATCACTATTGCTTGTCTTACCACTCCCCCCAGTAGGGTGCGTCTGGGCGCCACCTCTGCTTGTATGAACCACATAGCAAGTTCAGAGGTTTGCCCTTCTGAGGCCTTCATGCCTAGACCTCTGGGCATTCCGGCGGTTTGGGTTTGGGTTTGGGAGCCACGAGACCTGCTGCTGTCCCCCAACGGTCCCTGCATCTCAGGAGCTGCTGAGCCTTTCGATTTCTGTTCAAACCCCCCCCCCCCAAAAAAAAAAAAAAAAAAAAAAAAAAAACAACTGCATTTCTGCCTGGAGGAAGTTCCTGTAATGGAACGAGCAAGAGCTCCTCACTTTCACATTGAGGAAGTTGCCCTCGGTTGATCGATTCAACACACTGGTACTCTGAGTTGTTGCTGTGCTTCGGGATGCCGGACGGTAGGGCAGGGGACACAGTTATGGGTATTAAGATAGGAGATCTGAGTAGTCTCTGCTTCAGGTGTTGAGAAGAGAAAATTAGGTCGTCTCTGCTTTCCCCACTGTTTGTTTACTGTGATGGGGTAATTATGATAGTGGCTTGGAGTGGGCTCTCTGAAAAAATAGGCCACGGCTTTTTGGACGTGGTGCAGCGATTTGCTCAAGGTTGCTGCATCGCATGGGATTGAACACGAGTTGGGATAGTGTAGGGTTAAGCGATTATTTAGTGTTGTTCTGGAAAGTTGTGGGACATGTGTCATTGTCCGGGAGCATTACAATGCTTTTATAGAGGGACACATTTAAAAGTCACTCTTCCATGGCTTAGTATTTTGTTCTGTGTCGCAGCAAGTCCCGGCGCTCATGGGTTCCGAGATCAGGACCTCCATGTAGAAGACCCGAGTGTGTTGTTGCCCATCTTGCAACCTAGAATTTGGATTATGTGTGGTTCCCTTCTGTGTGCAGCACTCCAAAGGCGCACGACTTGCGATATGCGCAGTGGATTATGCATAAATTATGCATGGCACAGCATTTATATAAAGCGGGATAAGGGTGGAAATACTTCACTCTTTGTTTAAATTATGCATGATTGAGTGAGCAAGGTTCGACACCGGGTGCCAAGTTGTAACGTATGCAGTGGACTTTGCAAAGCTAATGTTAATCGGCAATCTTCCTACTGCGTAACAACCTGCACTGTGGGCACGATGGTAGGCGAAGTCAGGGTTTGCGAGCTCCGCCATGTGCGAAATTGCACTGTGTGGCCCTGTCAGATCCTGGTTGCCGTTTGTAACGCTCTGCCCCTGCAACACGCAAGGAGGGCTTCACTTTGTCGCTAATCTGGTAGCCAAGTCGGTGCCAAGTTCCACTGGTTCTTGAAATTTCTTTAATGTGCGGCGTGAATCAAGCTTCATGTCAGGTCGCCTGCCTCAGCCAAATACGTGTTGGTCTGCTGCCATAGCAAATATGTTTGTGCGAGTAAGAACATTGCTGGGTTTACATCCTTCATTAGCTGTCAACTGATACTGCTCTTGGAAGGGTCTAAACGCAGGGATATTCGTAATCTCACATGGATCGAAAGTCTTTAAGCACATCAATCTTATGAGTTAAAAGGTGGAATGGATTTTCCATTGAGATATGTACATGTCGACGTGGCTGCTCTTCTACCCTGTCCAACTAGCGGTCTTCGGACTGCTTTCCCAATCAATCATGCTGTTTCTTTTACTTTTAAAAGTGATAAATATCTATGACATTTAACAATAAGTGAAGCGCATCCGTTTTTTTTCCCCAGACACCTGGTAGGTTACCAATGTTATCGAAATCACCAACTTAGTCACGACACTCATGCACACTCAGCAATTGCAAGGCCCGCTTGCAAAGGCTATCCTGTACGGCCATCATGGCACTCAGCTCAGGTTTGTCACCTGCATCGAAGCATTGAATTCACAGTAAAGCAGCTCACAAACAATGGCATTCCATTGCAATTGCCCCAATCGTCCAGGTCGATCCCCTACAGACTCCCAAAACAGGGGAGGTCCCACAGAAGGGGGATAAGCAACTTTCGAATCCAGGCCCCAGTTCTCAAACCCACATTTTGATTTGCCCTGCCATTGTTGGGGCTCTGGGCGTGTCAGTGCCTAAGTTGACTCGGTGCTAGGTGGGCCAAACAAAGGAATGGTTCCATGTGCAGCAGGGGCCAAGGCTCCCTGCAGATATGAATAAGGCTGAACTTCCACCATTGAAGTGGTCCTTTGGAAGATGTATTTGAAGCATGTCTTGCCGGCTAACGCATTCCCACCTTTCATCCTCAGTCTAGGCACAGATCAGGATTGGGGGCAATCAACTCGACCCCATGTCAAACCATACCTAATATCTTACTCAAAAGTGTGGCAGATGCCTCCAGTTTCAAGTTATCTCCAGCTACACGTCTTGCTCAATACAAAAAGCGTTGTTCACTTTCAGATCTGGGAGGTGCAACACAAGCGGCATTACAGAAGTGCCTGCGCCATCTCTGCGCTCCACCTTGGCCTTACAGACAGAACACTTTGTGGAGGAAGACTAACAGTGGAAATGATGACTTCGTTCCAGCTGGAATTGCTCCAACCTCTTTTGTGCATGCAAGTATTGTTCAGTTGTTGAGTCCCGACTTCATGGTTGCGGCAACCTCCTCTGGAGTTACAGCGGAGTGCACCTGCAGTGACCATGACAATATTGTAGACTGAGAGTGAAATTTTGTAGAAATTCACGTGGTGAGTACATCTAATGGTAAGCAATATCACTCAGATTACCTCTGTGGCAAGTTCCAGCCATTCAAAACATTTGCGCAGAGGGTCTCCCTTTGCAGGAGGCCTCTCATGGTTCCAATACGCGAAATCCCGGAATGTCTCTTCTACTTCTTGTTGATGAGATATTGGTTCACTGATAGAAGAAGGCTTCGTGATGTAACCAACGAAGTTTTCAGGAAGCGAAATGGCCGCTCCTGCTCAGGGACATGGCCTTCGTAAGAACCCACAACCAGCCACTACGTATTGATTGAACGCTAACATTGAGCATCACTGAGTAATTGAGTAAAAATCATAATTAGAGCTTGCAGTACGCAGGTAATTTGTTGATTTGCCCATGAACAACACTGAGATCGTCGTTATGATATTTGCTAACTTGTCCGGGTTCTACCTTGTAAGATACGTCCACGAAATCTTGCATTCAAGATGGCCAATCCATCCACAGATCTACCTGCGCCGGTGTAAGACGCCCGCTGCTCAGACATGCAAGCCGTCGCAAGTGGGTGCCAACATCAAAGGCATAACTCGTTATCAGGAGCGACAACCACCCACCAGTAGAAACAGGTTGAAAGTACCCCGATACTTTAGCCTCTCCTTCGTATTGAATAGAGCAAGGAAGCAGATGAAGGGCCGGCATGGGGTCACTCTCCACCATCTACTTTCGTTCCTCGTTACAATGGGATGTATTGAGCGTCAAAAGCAAACATATGCGATAAGTAACCTGTGTAACACACTTCAGTGGTTTGCGGGTATCTGGAACCCCTCAGGATCGCGGTATATTGATTGTGTTGTCGTCGGTGATCACTGATGCGGAAATGCCGAACTCCCGCTTGCACCCGCTGCGGGCTGCATTCGGACACTCACTCGACTGCCTGACTGGCCAGTGGCCAGTAGGCTCAGGAAAAGGGAGAAAAGGAGGAAGAGGAAGGAAGCTGTTGTGAAATAATATGGGAACCCTAGGGTTTGAGGTTCCCCGTAGCGTGTGCCTTCGTGTGTGAAGTGGCTGATGGACAATAAATGGTCACTTTCCAGTCGTTCGTAAACATGTGGAACTCATGGTTTAGTTTGGAAGGTACACTTGGCATGTGACTAGCTCCTTGTGTTATGCTTGGTGCTTGTCATACGGTAATCTCAAAGGTAATGTCTACTAATGTGGTTGCCTGTCGTTGAGGATTAGTCGATTCGAGAAGTCATGACCTCGAGTTTACTATCATCCTCTTGTGTGCCTTGGAGGTTCAAGTGATGTACTCATGAAGGGCAATTAGTTCTCTTCTTGAGTAATTGCTAGGTCTGACCTTTGTACCCAGGAAACACTAGGGTACTCTTAAAGGTCATAGGAGTTCCTTGGAAGTTAGGAAACGTGCTGAGGATTTGACCTCCTTGAAGCGCGTGTGAGTGGCAGTTCCGTAGGGACCCGGATTATTGTCGTACGGTCTCGTCGGAGTCAGTGTAGCTGGTAGGCTCGGAGGCCTAGAACTTAGGAATTCTAGCCTCGTCCACCTACCGTTTAGTTTCCTTTGGCCTTGCGTCATATGGGACGGCTTGGCATTCTTTCATCAGTCTTGATGGTGGATAGCCTCGACTCCTTGTCCCTTGTGCGCATGGTGCGACAGGACTCGTACTACACGTCCTTACGTTTTCTGTGACATACATGATTATGGCACAGGTAAGACTGCCCTTAGTAAGGTTGCTTTTTTTAAGCTACGATACTTTGTGTAAAGTCTTGATGGTGGATAGCCTCGACTCCTTGTCCCTTGTGCGCATGGTGCGACAGGACTCGTACTACACGTCCTTACGTTTTCTGTGACATACATGGTGATGGCACAGGTGGCCTTGTTAGATGGTGTTCCTAACAAGTGTCTGGAGTTATCTCCTGCTCTGGAGTCGTCCAAGTGGAGTCGTCCATCAGGAGCGTGCTTGAAGCTTTGTCTCACGTTTCGACAAAGGGTTGGATGGTGTTCCCAACCTAATTTAATGTTTTCATTCTGAAGTAACTGTGGTCTAATGTTATGGCTTCATCGAACTTCTTTTTCATGTTATCGCCGATTCGAACTTCTTTTTCATGGTATCGGCGAGTGCCGATCGTCAACGAATACGTTTGACGCCTGTGATGAACGTTACCCTTACTGACGATGGTGTTCCGTCAGAAAGGTTTGAAGTCATTTTTATAGCAATTGATTGATCCATGGCGTTCAAATCCATTATTATCAGTTGTTGTCGTTGTTGAAACTTCGTGGCGATTTCGATCCGTTCAAGCCAATGTGGACTTGAAAGGCGGAATGTTTTAAGATACAATCATTTCTGTGTGATCTTTTGAGCATTCAAGATTGCAAAGATGATTCATGTGCTACATCTGTGAAAGTGTAGTGGTACTTCAACGTTGAACTTCCAAAAGGGGCGTTCAAAGCGTCTACTTGCAAGCCTACTATTTGACATTTGTGATTATCGGTATACTAACTCTTCGGTATGCTGATGGGTTTCAGGTGCTTTTGCACACATGGATCAGTTCAGTACGGGCTGGTTCGGGACTAGGGGAGGACAAAAGGAGGTTCCTTGCGTGCCAAGAATGGACATGCATCGACACCTCTGGAGAAATAATCTCACCTTCAAGCGTGAAAGGGAGTACGGTCCCAACTTCCTCATGGGGCATAAGTACATGTGACCCCTGATTATGTGTGCAGTAGCATCTTTCCCTACCTTCCCAAGTGCCCCTAGTGTGTGGGGCATGTGGCTTGTTGCTTGGGGGCATCTTTAGGCTGCTCCATGTTGAGTATGTGCTTCTTGAGTGAGCAGAATACTCCTTATGTGAGCATGCGATGAGTCGAGTGGGCATAGGTGTGGTTATCTGCACTTTTGTCTCTCTCTCTTACACCTATAAAAACTTTTGCAATTACCATTGATTTGTAACTTTTCAATGGTACATGACATGGACATCATAAAGATGCACTTGGCCTTGGGTTGTTGGGGATGTGATAGGCATGAGAAAGGTGTCTCTTCATACCTCACACCATTTTACATTTCCAAGGCCATGGCAGTGTGTGCAGTTGGGGAGTTTGGTTATGCAGACCCTTCTGTTCACAATGTGGTCATGACTAGTGACTTGCTCCTAAAGAGCATGCACATGTTGTGTTAAGTGTAGCAATTTCATGACTTTTATGTTGAAGGAAAGGGTCAGCGCACCAGATGCAGTTTACTTCTTTGGAGATGACTTGTCAGTGTACACATGTTTGGATTAAGGGTCTCTCACCCTTAATCAACTGGTTTTTATTGTACTAGGGCATGTATAACAAGCATATGGAAACCTCTGCGAGACTACACTGTTTTTGGCTGCATCTGGAGGAAGACGGGTGCATAGCCAGGTTATGTTATCGATGCGCGCACATGGGCAAACTCTGCAGTTGGATATGTTGGGGTTCTATGCTCTTTGTTATGCAAAGGTTTGTTTTTCCTCATGTTAAGTACTTGAGTCTGAGGGATTTTTGATGAAGTCCCATGTTTTCTAAGATTATCCTGATGATAGGTTCCCTGAATATCTTGGGGTACAGCGCACTAAAGGGCAGATGTGAAGTTTGCCGGCTTTAAGGAGTTGTAGCTTCTTGTAACCTGTCTTGGGTACTTCTTATGTGTTTCTGTGGACCTAACTTAAGTTTCACAGATTTTAGTACTAACTGCTACAAGTTATGCTACTTGCAACCTTCAGATTCACGTTGCGCAAAGGCGTCTACTGTGGGTTGCTTGTTCTACTGGCATTGCTAATTGCATTTGACCTTTCTTGTATGCTGCGATGATCTTGAAAGGATATTTGAGTGCTTGGTATGGTGTCTGAAGGGCTGGTTCCTCTACAGAGCTGTTCAGACAAGTTTCCAAGGTCACTGTAGATAGACACGTTTGGGTCTATCTCCACGCGGTAGTTAGAGCCTCTCGATTCGGACTCGTGTTTGTCTGATCGCGGTACAATTCGAATCTCGAAGCGGTTAATGCTTCGAAGGTTCGGATGGTTGCTCGTAACATTCGAAGTACTGGTTTATTGCCAATACTTTGTCTTATGCTTGCATGGATTACACGTGATAAATTGTGATGCAAGGGACAATTTCTTTGCCTTTGTTTCTCAAGGCAAACTTTGTACGTTGGTTTGCCCTAATCATATCATGGAGCTTCATCCGTCCGAAGGTGGAGTGAAGCTCTCCTCATTGGTGTTTGTGCTCGTCCTTCAACAGCGAGCGGTTCTTCATTGCCCAATTTATACATGACTATGTGACTATCACCAAGTATGATGGCCTGTGATTGCCATGATAACTTGCTTGTGAGAGAGTGCATTAAAGGGACCAAGATTATCCGAGACAATGGTGCCTCATTTGGTTGACTGTTGGGCTGTAACGGCCGTGATAACTAGGAACTTGCTTTGCCCTATACAGAGGCTATGGGGATAGCACGTGATCCATGATGGTTTGCGGGTAGTCCAATATAGTTGAGGAGTGTACACTGGTAGTGTATGTTCCCGGATAAGTTTGAGGGTGGGCCAAGATGCGCAGTAGGCGTGAGGCACCCAACAGGAACTTGGGAACAACTCCAAGATAGCTTGCGGCGTACCCAATAGAGCTTCGGAATCAGTTCCGTTTGACGTTTGACTTCAGTCAAGAAGTGACAATAAGAGGTAGAAGAAGCCGCTGTTTAAACTCGGATAAGCTGACTAAAGTAACGATTCTTCAGCTTGGATGGTTGCCCTTTGATACGTACTTTGGTCTCACAAGGAATTGGTGTGAGATTGGAATGGTCAGTCATATGTTTTCTTGCAGTAGCGGCAATGCATATGCTTCGTGTATTGATGCTTGTAAGCATTGAGCTTGTGATGCTTGTGTTAACATTAAGCGTGAGCAAATTCATCGATGGGAGGGTCACTTTTGCTTGAAGTGGCTGTTTACTCCACTGCTTTTGTTTGGTATTCAGTTTGTTAAGTCACTTTATGGTGCATAGCTCGAGGGGAGGATCATCTAAGTTGAGGTGATTGTCTACTTCCCACTTCGTTGGTCTAAAGTTTTGCTTGACTTGAGGAGGTGCTGCCTCTTGTCAAATGCATTTTCTTCTCGTATGAGAAGCTTCTAAAGGCGTTTGGTATTCTGAAGGTTCCTATCAAGCTACTTCAGTTTTTGGTTTACACTGGGACAAACTGTGTATCAAGTTTACGCTTTCATGGTCGCGCTTACGCGGGGAATAGCTTATCGGTTAGGAGATTTACCATGAGAGTGGTCTCTTAACATGTTATGGTTCTCTTGCTACATTCATATTGTGCTTGAGCGTTCCTTCGTGATTTGGCGTTTGTTTATGCATGCTTTGCATTGGTTGCTCCTTCCTGATCTCCAGGGGAGGTAATCAGGCAGTTGATTTTACGCTTGTACGGATAATTGTTGCTCTCGCTGATGGAGTGATGTTTTATGCTTACATACTTTGGGGGCATATAACTCTCTTCATGTGATGGACACTCACTTCCCCCACTTCATGCAAGGGGAGGTGTTGTGAAATAATATGGGAACCCTAGGGTTTGAGGTTCCCCGTAGCGTGTGCCTTCGTGTGTGAAGTGGCTGATGGACAATAAATGGTCACTTTCCAGTCGTTCGTAAACATGTGGAACTCATGGTTTAGTTTGGAAGGTACACTTGGCATGTGACTAGCTCCTTGTGTTATGCTTGGTGCTTGTCATACGGTAATCTCAAAGGTAATGTCTACTAATGTGGTTGCCTGTCGTTGAGGATTAGTCGATTCGAGAAGTCATGACCTCGAGTTTACTATCATCCTCTTGTGTGCCTTGGAGGTTCAAGTGATGTACTCATGAAGGGCAATTAGTTCTCTTCTTGAGTAATTGCTAGGTCTGACCTTTGTACCCAGGAAACACTAGGGTACTCTTAAAGGTCATAGGAGTTCCTTGGAAGTTAGGAAACGTGCTGAGGATTTGACCTCCTTGAAGCGCGTGTGAGTGGCAGTTCCGTAGGGACCCGGATTATTGTCGTACGGTCTCGTCGGAGTCAGTGTAGCTGGTAGGCTCGGAGGCCTAGAACTTAGGAATTCTAGCCTCGTCCACCTACCGTTTAGTTTCCTTTGGCCTTGCGTCATATGGGACGGCTTGGCATTCTTTCATCAGTCTTGATGGTGGATAGCCTCGACTCCTTGTCCCTTGTGCGCATGGTGCGACAGGACTCGTACTACACGTCCTTACGTTTTCTGTGACATACATGATTATGGCACAGGTAAGACTGCCCTTAGTAAGGTTGCTTTTTTTAAGCTACGATACTTTGTGTAAAGTCTTGATGGTGGATAGCCTCGACTCCTTGTCCCTTGTGCGCATGGTGCGACAGGACTCGTACTACACGTCCTTACGTTTTCTGTGACATACATGGTGATGGCACAGGTGGCCTTGTTAGATGGTGTTCCTAACAAGTGTCTGGAGTTATCTCCTGCTCTGGAGTCGTCCAAGTGGAGTCGTCCATCAGGAGCGTGCTTGAAGCTTTGTCTCACGTTTCGACAAAGGGTTGGATGGTGTTCCCAACCTAATTTAATGTTTTCATTCTGAAGTAACTGTGGTCTAATGTTATGGCTTCATCGAACTTCTTTTTCATGTTATCGCCGATTCGAATTTGTTCTTTTAGAAGCAGGCTTAGGATTATGCTTAAATTACACTGGATGCTTTTTTTTGGCTTTTGTTTTTTGTTTTGTTTAGTTTTTTGGGGGGGGGGGGCGGGGGGGCACTTTTTCGGTATCGAGATAAAGTGGAAGTTTTTTTACATACCGTACCGTCGCTAATTATTGGGCACAAATGTTTCAAAAATGGGCGCCCAACATTTAAAATATTCCAAATTTCCGCAGGGGAGGAGAAAATAACGGGTCCTTCTGGGTGCCCAAAATTAGGTTAATGCCCAATAATTAGCGACGGTACGGAATATATATATATATATATATATATATATATATATATATATATATATATATATTATTTTTTTGTTTTGGGGGGGGGGGGGGCGTGGGGGGGGGGACGTAGGTATGGAACCCATGTGACCTTCTCCTTCTGGGATTTGGGGATTTTCTATCTTAGTCACACTGCTGGGTGAAACTGCCGGGAGTAGTGGGGTGGGGGTTTAGGGCTCTTGCCCCCATCTTTCCCCTTTCTTAAGCTGGGCAGTAGGGCCTACTGGCCTATTGAGTAGGCGGGTACAAGGTTTGGATTGTCCGCTGGACTCGGCTTACAGTGATCCGCCAGAAGTTCAAATGGGGCTTCCCCGAGTATCAACGGATCTTCCTTTCCCTCAAGTATCAACGAATGCGCTTCTAAATTCTACCTTCATAGGACATGCTCTACTTCACACTCACTGTACTAGAAAGCCTCAAGGTGTTCACGGTGGTTTCCTAAAGACTGCGGGGTGACCTAAGTCCGGTGGTCTGAGCCCGACTAAATCTGTGCACCAGAAATCATGCTACCAGATCAGGTTACCTCGCATGAGTAGACAGATGGAGATGTACGCCAAGTCGTGTTTGTCTCTCATCATAACTGACCAGAAACTTTATGAAGCTGAACCTAAACAAAAACTACATTAATTTATGGTATTATGTGCAACCGGGGAAAGGCCCACCAATCCAGCTGTCCCACTGATTTTGATTCTGATATTAGCGCATACCCCTCTGCCACCTTGAGTACGCGGGGACTGGATAGATAAGACCGTCCTTTCTTACCGATCTTCACGAATTTACTTATTGCTAAGACCGAAAAGATGTGGCGACTCCAATAAGAGGCGGCGGTGAAGGACCCTCAGGTGACCTGGAAAAGCAATGCCGTCCGCATCTCAAGACCGAGACCCGTCATCATAGAGTAGGGCTAATTGGAAAGGTACTTTGTGTGAAAATGACGGGGGCAATTGCCTGCTGAAGCCCCCTACTCATCTGCGACATCGTCCAATGTGTAGGAGTCTGGTTGTGGTGTTAGAGCCGGCGTGCATGGCTTCAAGGGTTGCATAGCAGAGGTTGCCTGAACAAGTACTTGTACCGGCAAGTTCTGCGCGGCATCCAGCAAGCATACTTCCGCTCTGGCAATGACGGGTGGCGCCGGGGTCTTTGAGTCCGAGATCGCTGTGCAAGCAGAGCCTAAGGCATCCAACGCCTTCAGATAACCACAAGTGAGTGCAGTGGCATGTGCCTCAACGGCTTCTTGCGAGTCCTTGTTGCTCTGTTCAGTATGCAGAAGCATCTCATTCCCGGCAAGATTGCTGGTACTTGTGCCGTATGGTATCGATATCCCCTCAGGTGGCTGTTGGTTGGAAGGTGCGCAGGCCTTGGTATCGCAATCGTGAGCTGGTGGGGTGGAGACCGAAGCAAGGTGCCCATCCATCGTGTCTACAAGGAGAGGGGACGTGCTAAAAAACGTGCTGCAATGAACAGACTCGTTTCCATCAGATGGTCCTGCTTGGGAGCGGAGGACGTGGCTCCTGCCAGCATCTGCCAGAAGCAGCGCCAGGGGCAGTACCCTGTGGGGACGGCTGGTAGGCCCATCACGTGCAAGCCTGGCCACTGCATCGAAGATGCTTGAGCAGGGCCTCAGGCGGTTGGCTTGCGCCGCAGTTGAGCTAGCGGTCATTGCCTTCAACCCCGGCAGGAACACGTGGCTCTTAGCGGGAGCAGGAGCGCACTACATCTTGGTCAAGGCCAGTCCCGACGCTGTTTACGATAGCACGGGGTCTGAGAGGAGCCAAAGCTCGGCAAGACATTCGTTACCAGATAGTCAGTTGAAGCTTCCCAGGATCCGTATAAGCCCCCACCCCCACTGCAGCCCCCAACACACACACACACACACACACACACACACACACACACACACACACAGACACACACACACACACACACACACACACACACACACACACACACACACACACACACACACCTTGGGGTGCACAGGAGTGAAGGCAGCCAGTGATGTCATAGTCGCAAGGAATAGCTCAGGCTTGTCTCTGTGAATCTTTACGTACTGTAGAATATCTATCTCTGTGGGGGAGGGAGGGAGGGTTGGGGAAGCAGACAACAGGAGGAGAAAACGACACTGCAATATGTATAGACAGGAAAAATGACGTTGACGATTGGGAAGCAAGGCAAACGTACCAAAAGGCACTCAACTGCTCCATCTTGCACTGGCCGCGGGTATGGAGGCAGGAGCGGAGGAGCTAGAGGAGGGACAGTTTCAGCTGGCGGGGCTGCCTGCTTTCCGCCCTTCGCAGCCTTGCCTGTGCTTTTCGCCGCTGGGTTTGTTGCACCAACGGAGGCAGATACAGAGGCCTCCTTTGACCCTTTGTTGACAACCGACGGAGCCTTCTCAGCATTGACAACTCCAACGGCTGTCGCTGGACCTTCAGTCACCTCCTGTGGGCCCGTGGGTAGTCACCCCAGATGTCTTTCACAGACCCATTCCCATGGAGACAAAAGAAGAAACCATGTGTAACAGAGGATTTATGGATCGACATACTCCCACTTGAATCTTAAGACGTTCTGGGTTGCAAACTTAATAGGGGGGACGGGGAGCTGCTCCTGGGTATACGGCCGTAACATCGCCAGGGTCCAGCTTTTGGTTCTCGGGCGTGGGAGATTGATAAGCAATTGCTAGGAGACCACAAGACGATGACCCATCAGTTGTTAGCTTTCATGTAATCAGGTCCTTTCCCTCGGGATCACCGTCAGCCGGGGGGGGGGGGGGGGGGTAGGGGCCTAATTCAGTCCAAATCTTCTGGATATGTCGCTTCAAGGCACGGTCCGGTCGACATTTCAACTAAAGATGTTCCAGAAGTTTCTCCAAAACAATCTTAGTTTCAGCGGTTGGCAGAATGGCGACACCCTATGTATACGTCAGATGCAACACGCAAGGGTTGGCAACAATGTCTGCCCAGTCACGGGGGGGGGGGGGGGCGTGTACGGCACGTAAACATCTTGTTGTGAGAAACAAGTGTGGGTGGGGAAAAAGGGTGGGTGTGGGTTCTATGCGTGTACAGTGTACGTTACATGTGCTGTTGGGCATACGCCGGTGGAATTGCCCCTAATGGTTCCTGATAAAGGCCATGTGGTCTACTGCATTTGGGTTGAGCAAACATTCGCCCTTCCCCTCCTTCTGGGCAGCATTGGTGGCAGGGCAGCACCACGTTGACCCCAAGATGTGTTTGATGGGCAAAAGAATTCAACTCCAACACTTGTAACACACGTTTGTCAAGAATTGTTTGATGTGGCAGCCTTCTTGCAAGCCCATTAGTTTGAGTTGTGCCTGGGTGCCAAGAGGTTCCAGTCCAATACTTCAATGAAACAAAACATTTCCAGTGTTTTCCACTGTAGGGCATTCATATATTGCCATGTGCATGTGCCTTTCATTGATTGTCGCCTGACATTCCTGAAATGAAGGGCCCACAGTCGAACGGTCGAAATTCAGAGGCACAAGACGGAATGTTAATAGAATCTACAACGTGAACTACATTCAATTTTAATTTGTTAATCTTATCTGTACAGAGGAAAGATGGTCGTGGACTTCTGGTCAATCATTTGTGGGGCTTGAACTCACCGCTTTCAGGAACGGCCCAGCATCTAGCAGGGTATGTAAGTACTCCCATATGCTCTGTGTGTCGAGAGTGTGGGGCCGCGGCTGCTGTCGAGCATACCCTTCCCAAGGATATGTAACAGCTAGGGTACGCAATAGCATCTGAGCAAGTCTAGGGCAATGTGTAGGACCTCGAACTCCAAGAACCCCTGAGATGCCTCCCACAGGGTTTGGACCAGTGCTGACTGATTTGCCATCCCACAATCCAGAGGCCAGAGGGTCACAAAAGCCCATTTGCTGCTTGACGACAACATCACCCCCCGGCAGCAGGGCCAGCAAGAGATTCGGGTCCATGAGACCCGCTATCTGCACAACACTGTGGTGGCCTTCAGTTTCAGCCACAGCACGGTTCTTCTCAGGTGTCAGCCTGCGCATTGGAGACGAAGGGCCCCCTCTAAAATTGCATTGATGCATATCAATGCATCTTCAAGTGCTGGTTTCGGATCTTCACAAGTCACGGCACTTGTTTGCGTTCAGGCTTTCTCGCATTTTAGAAAGCGATGTGATGTGATCAAGCTTGATTCCTCAAGACTTCCCAGATGCCCACCCCTCGTTGCATTTAGTTGGCCACCCCCTGACAGAATTCGCCAGTGGTCCTTTCTTTTTCCTTCTAGATAATATATATTAGCTAAAACCCCCCACTGGCTTCTGATGTGGCGAAGGCAAGCCAAGCCCTGACTTGGTCAACAAAAATTTCAATCAGGGTTTGAACTCAAGGTTTGGCCTGCCTTTGCCACATCGCCATGTACATGGGCAGGTAATCCGTCTGTCACTCTTGGTGAGGCGTTTGCTACATGTGTAGATCTTGAGGAATGCGCTATTTTGCCTGCGAGTCCACGGCAGCTCCTCTGCAATTCGTGGGGCACTCGTCTCCTTAGCACATTCCAAGTGTTGCTTCAGCCAAGCCTATGCCGCTGCTGTGGTTTTGTACCGCACCAGTCCTGTAGGAGGTTCTCCTAACAGTACAATGCTTTGCACCGGGATACGTATTTGCCACAACCATCTCACCGGCCCAGACTAGAGTATAAGAGACCAGGGCTGGAATTGAACCCGCTGGGTGGTCATCAGCAAAAGATGGAGCAATTCACAACGCCCTTATACAGTGCGGCGACACGTGTTGAACGGTACCCCAGTACTGCCAAGGTACACCACGGCGCGCGGGGGGGGGGGGGTGGGAGCAGAGCGGCCAAGAGAGAAAAAAGCGAAGGGAGGGAAAAGGAAGGGGAGAGAGAGGGAAGGATGGATGGATCTGTGCGCGCGCGCGCGCGCGTGTGTGTGTGTGTGTGTGTGTGTGTGTGTGTGTGTGTGTGTGTGTGTGTGCGCGCGCGCGTGTGTGTGCCTCCGCGCGTTCGTGTGGCCAAGAGAGAGAGAGAGAGAGAGAGAGAGAGAGAGAGAGAGAGAGAGAGAGAGAGAGAGAGAGAGAGAGAGAGAGAGAGAGAGAGAGAGAGAGAGAGCGAGAGAGAGAGAGAGAGAGAGGGGGGGGGGAGAGGGAGAGAGAGGGGGGAGAGGGGAGAGAGGGGGGGGGAGTGAGGGGGAGAGAGGGAGGCAGAGGGAAGGGGTTAACCCATTTCATGAGATATCTTTCATTATTGCAAACAAAGGACTGCCCAACTTGAGTGACTGTTCTCGCAGAACGTTCCCAACAGTCAACTCCTCAAGTTGTCCCAGAGTTTGACTGCCACACCTTTCTGGCAGCTACATGATTGTGCCGTGCAAGAGTCAGGAAAGTCTGCGCCACAGCCCGTTGCAACACCGTCTCCTCAGAGCTGAAATATGGCCGCGAGATTTGCCCAATCGAAGCGCATGGCTCTGAACAACAGTCACATGTGCGTTGAACAGGTTAAAGTTGGAGCGTAGCAGTGGGTTTCCACTATACCGATGAAAGGTATTTTATCAATGTGTGTGTGTGTGTGTGTGTGTGTGTGTGTGTGTGTGTGTGTGTGTGTGTTTTGTTTGTGTGTGTGTGTGTGTGTGTGTGTGTGTGTGTGTGTGTGTGTGTGTGTGTGTGTGTGTGTGTGTGTGTGTGCACGCTTTGCTTATGAAGCGTTGCGAGCTCCAGGAAGTTAATTTCCAAGACTATTTTGGGCCATGATAGAGCAATGCTGTTCAGTTCAGTCACAGTCAGTTTAAACAGGTAATTTCATTTCCCAAAAAATCTTCAAAAATGTTTTGGAACCGATGGACAACACATGCCATTCACGTTTCCAAATAAGCCATTCATAAATCTTAATGGCACTAACAGAACGTCGGCAAGGCCAGTAATGAACTACGTCGAACTTGCCACTGTGCATTGCACAACTGTCACGTAGCAGTTGGGAATCCAATTACTGGCATATTGGGGACAGACACGGTGTACAATATTGCAGAACGCAAGGAGCTGGGTAACCTGTGAGCAGCTGTAACAAAATTCCTGTTGCATGCTGCCAGTGCATGTCAAATAGACTCTCATCAGAGAGCAAAAGTATCTCCATGGCTTGGCATGCAAGTATGCGTGTTAGGTGCGGCTGGTCAGGAGACCGTAATGTTGTTGTTACAAGGTCATATACTAGGAGCCCATCACTGTCCCAATTAAGATACCGTCCTCTGAGCGAGAGGTCAATCACCAGGTTTAACCCATACTGTCTGATGTGCAGCGACTGACTTGTCAAAATTGCAACGAACCACTTCACCGTGGCTGGGCCACTGAGGACTGCCTGCCCGATAGAACCCTCCTCAAGTTCTTGCGAATGAACTTCAAGAGTTCATGTTAGAGCTAATGGCAGTGTCTCCCAAGAAGACGTATGACTCAAGGAGGCGTAAGGATCAGCAACGGGAGCCTATGGCTACCGTGTTTATGGTCCCCCCACGTCCCCAACACTGAAAATGCGTAGAGAAAGAAGTAATCTTTTCTTGTAAGACTTTTGGGCGTGCCTCTGTCAGGTAATTCAAAAGAGTTGAAGTATCTGACAGCGCCTTCAATAGGTCCTGCTCCGTTGTTGTAAAGGGGTCAAGTAAGGCGTCTGACGCCATCTTCCCACTTGTTCCAGCAACTCACCATCAAACAGAAGCACTCTCACATGGTACACATTTCGTCTCATGCATACATGAAACCAAAGGTATGGCATCCCAAAATAGCTTTGAAAGGGCATTCCATAGCGACTCTTTCGGCAACGTACCACGTACCTGCGTATGTATTGACGTACAAGTGGCGTCACGTGCCTTAACTGCAATTTCTTAAGCACTGCTGATCATGATTCATTGTGGGTATGCAATTAAACTCAGGGTGTCCATTTAGGGGACTTGATGTCCTGGTTTAGGTTCAGGCCTTTCAGGGACAATGGTATTATGGACAATTCTCTCGTATAATTTTCCTTCAACGGGTACAGATCTTCTGACTTAATTCGTCTGAAAGGGCATGGATAAGCACTATTCAGCATTTCATCTTCTCTCAGGAGTAGCTGTATTAATTTTTGGATTAGTTTTGTACACCAAGTTTGTGATTGTTGTGGCGCTGAACCGGTGGGCATGATGCATTGAATGATTCGAGCATTTTGCATGCTGCACGTGCATACAATGCCCCATCAAGGCTGCCTGGTTTAATTTTCTTGCCTTGCCCTTTGAAACCAATGACGGGCAGGCATCCTGTGGAAGACAGACTCGTCCGGGAAGTTCTTCGAAAACTGCACCTGGTAAGCGGTTCTGTTCTTGTGCGTGTATTCCTCCTTGCAAAGTTTTTTAAGTAACCTTCACATGGAATCTTCTTAGTCATGTGTGCTCTCATTGTTTTCCACATACCAAGCTGCCAAGGGCGAGTGTAGGCTACGGAAGCAGACCATAAGGATGACCGTGAAGTTATTTGCGGCGAAGTGTTCGATGACATCAATGGAATCCTAGACGAAACTTCCCAAGGTAGTGGATCTTCTTCCTTGGGCGCATTGTGTGTCATCGCTATGCCACATGCTGAGTTGCAAGTGATTTTGAGTTGGGAACCCTTAGAAACTGAGAAAACATCCTTTTGCATTACTCCTTGGCTTCTCTGAGGACATATGTCCACTTCTCTTTGTCTAACTGGGTTGGCTGGCTTTGTGGGATGTTCTCAGCGCACCTGGGCGTACAACGGGAATGCAGATTTTATGAAGTGCTTGCGCCATATCTGAGCAGGGTATGCCTCATATCTGCACGTTCTTTTTCCCCCTATTCAGCAGCAATCACTCTGTGAGCTATTCTCTCCACAATGCACGAAAAGGCCAAGCATTCATCATACACACGTAATGGGATTGGGTTGTAGTGGGTTTAGAATGGGACGCCAACAATGGCGCATTCAAGGGTCTTTGTGTATCGTTTGTAATGACCGTTCCCATTTTGGACTCTATAGAAGTTGTTCCTCCTCTATGCTCCTGCTAAGCGCACGATTTCTGTTCTGCAAGCCATTAGAGCAGCTTGCAAAACAGTCAAAGTGTCAAGAGAAAGGAAGAAAAGATGGCACGTACCTGGGAATGTAATGCTGAATACAGAAAGGAGGGCCAAAACATGTGTGGGCTATGCGGTGCAGAAATGGGATGCCGCTGAAGGGCTGCTATATGTCTGCCGGCGGTTATGGGGGCAACCCTATGTGGCGCCTGTGTATGCCCTGCTACTCCATCAGTGGCTGCTCCTCAATCGGGAAGCGGGCGGAGGACCTGAGAGGGCAAAGCATATTAATGTCATGGTCTCAGGTACCGCCCTGCTCAAGTCGACAAGTGCGCACACCAGCCCTTTCATGTCTTTACGTCGAGAAGCGTACAGAAAGTGCATGAGATTGCGTTCGCACACATGCGCACGCACACACACCCATCCACATTAAATGGCAGGGTTGGTGGGGAGCAGGGGCAAAGCAGTTGTTCTGGGGGGACATTGAGGGCATGCGCATGCACTTCCGTCCGCTCTTTGTGTGGCTGTGTGACAATGTTATCTTCAGCTTAGACCGGCGACGCCTGGATGACTTGCCGCCCCGCTCCCGGCGAACCCTTCTCAGCTGCTGTGCAGGCTTCATGGCCTATTACTACTCTCCAGAGGTGCCTGATGCCAGACTTTTCGCTGTGTTATTAACCTGTAAATCCTGCCTGTCCTATTTGTTGTATGGTCTGTTCGATATCTTTAGCGCCATTAACACAAACATCTCCTTTGTACCCACATCTGCCCTGGCATGAATGTCGTGGTATGGCCTTCGGTAGTCTGACCCCTGCCTTTCATAAGCAATGGATCCTTCTTTTGGGATTCTGACCCCTCCTGGAATATACATTGTGTGGTTTCTGATATACTTCTTTCTGCTGATCTTCACACGGGCTTTAGTTATCCTACCCCCGCCCCCAAGGGTTCCTTGATATTGCAGCTATGCCGCTGTTGCTGTGCAAGCATTCCTGTCATGCTAGGTACTTCCAAATCTGGTCAGTGAGGACATTTGCATTTGCGCCCATCGTTTAGTCATTGTTGTACTGCCTGTTGTGTCCTTAACAACAACCCGTGAAGCTCTGGGGCACAGCCTGTGTTTCAAGCCGTTCATTTTTTAGTTGTTCTATTATAAAGCGGACGAGGACCGCATGCAGCCAATTCAGGAATTTCAACTTGCACACACAACACACATTCTTGGAGTGGTTCTCGAATAGATTCTGGTGCAAATCTTGCTTGCTAGATTGATATATTGTTCAGTGGCTTCAGCTTGGACCACTCTGAGAGTGTGAAAGATGCTTGACCAGGAGCTGGGAGGGGCAATCTTGGCCTTCCCGTCGCCAGACCACACCCTGACAGATGGAGGCCATGTTGATGGAGAAGGAACTGATTTCGTAATTGGAGAGATCACAGACACATTGAAGGAGACAACCACAGAATATAGTCTTCTGCGGTGTGTCCCCAATAGGCTTTCCCCAGACCTTCCTGCGGATCAACCCTGGGTTGGAATTCATGAGCACGGCTTCTGTGCACTCTAGAAGTGTCTTTTTCTTTCTTTTCCACCCCTTTTCAGGGATGCCATCAAGGTTTTGCCCAGCAAGAGATGCTCTACATATGTCTCTGTGTCTGCCACCGTTCATGGTCCATGCCAGCGATGTGTCTGGGAGAGATTGTGTGTGTACCTTTCTGTGTGTGTGTGTGTGTATGTGTGTGTGTGTGTGTGTGTGTGTGTGTGTGTGTGTGGGTGTGTGTGTGTGTGTGTGTGTGTGTGTGTGTGTGTGTGTGTGTGTGCGAGCGCGTGTGTTCGCATGGGTCTGCCGACATACATGAGGGTCTAGAAGTTTTTGAGTTTCATACAGTGTGTTCATTGGCTTGTTCCGATCTTGCAGCCAGGGGTGGCCCTTGAAGGTTTGCTACTCTGGATTGCAGGTGTCTACGCTCACTGACGGGTCTGCAAGGGAATGTGTGCTTGGCCATGATGGGCCGCATCACCAAATTACGCCTCCAAGCAGAGCTGAGTTCGCTTTCTTCACCCTCCGGGCTGCGATTTATATCAAGACGTGTTAACAACGCAGCATTTGAGGTCTTCGATGCCTTATGGCCCCTGGGCCGAGGCGCCCGCCGCCGAGTTGTCTTAATTTTTTGGGCTTTTGTGCTTCCCTCCGTGTCGTTGGTCTTTTCTTTCTTGGCAGCTGTCAGCTCCATCATCTCTGCGCTGGGGATCTGGTTCATAGCGGTGGGGGGTCACGTCACTCGATGGCTGTTTGGGAATCATAGAGAGCCTCAAGGTGCCCCCCGAGGTATCCGGCAGGGTACCCACTAACGCCAGCATGAACCTAATGAGTTGGAGAGTTGGTACGACATTATTCCGAAGCTAGCCGTGCAACAATCACAAGAGTGCTTTTCCCACAACACAAAAATGGCGGCCCTTTCCATGCCTGCCAGGCTTTGTGGAGCTCACGTAGAAGCTTCCTTTGTTGTACTAGCTTCGCACTATTGCGAATTGCTCCAGGTACAACTTGAAGTTCATGTTGGCTAGAAAACAGAGAAACTGGAGAGGGAGCTAAGGAGGGGTGTGTGTGTGTGTGTGTGTGTGTGTGTGTGTGTGTGTGTGTGTGTGTGTGTGTGTGTGTGTGTGTGTGTGTGTGTGTGTGTGTGTGTGTGTGTGTGGGTGTTTGTGAATGTGTGTGTGTGTGTGTGTGTGTGTGTGTGTGTGTGTGTGAGAGAGAGAGAGAGAGAGAGAGAGAGAGAGAGAGAGAGAGAGAGAGAGAGAGAGAGTGTGTGTGTGTGTGTGTGTGTGTGGTGTGTGTGTGTGTGTGTGTGTGTGTGTGTGTGTGTGTGTGTGTGTGTGTGTGTGTGTGTGTGTGTTGGTTGGCACGCGCAATGCCCACTTTTTTCTTTTGGCATGAACATAACATCCATCCAGCCAGGGAGGCTGATTAGCTAGAGAAGTTTTGCAGAAGCTCAAAAAGTAGAGGTAACTCGAAAGTAGACCTAGTCTGCTGGTCTGTGGGCATCTTATGCAAATGTTGCGCATGTTGAGACCAAACGACTGCACTGATGAGAGACAGCTGGGGCCACGTCCCCTGATGGGACTAGGCAGTGGCTCTTCAGCTCTTCTATAATGTGTTGTAGCTGTTGTACAAGACTTGTTGATGTGTAGCCCCCACATTGTCTCTGCTGCAGAATTCAGCTGCAGGCGTTGGTGGCCGAGATGTCCTCCCTCTGCGAGATCTACAAGAGATTTTGGCCCTGAAAAGCAAAATCGACAGTTGAGGGCGTCCTTTCTTTTCGGATGCTATCACTATCAGATGATGTCACTGGCTGCCTCTGTCGAGATGTCACTCCCCATCCCTCTGGGTGGGGGCATGGCACTCCGCTGGGTTTCCAATTGGTACGTGTGTCGCATCTGGTTTCTCCATTACCCCTCGTGTGCTTATGGCTGTCCGGTGGTCTGGGCGATGTGTTCGCATTCAACAGACGTTCAATTGTGGCGGGTGTGGCACTTGACCCGTTTAGTAAGGCTTTGCTGAATTGAAAAGGGAAAGGGGGGGGGTCTCTCCTTAAGCTCGACTTTGGGTGTGGTATGATTTTCTTGCGCGTTAAAGAGAGGGTGGTGGACATTTGTATTGTCCTCTGTGTAGCCCATGTGTACAGGTGTGGCTGCTAAACACTGGCACGTGGGCCTGAGAAGTCCATAGAATGTAGGATTCGAGCTGTTGATCTGTCTGAGAAGAGATGAAGGTCGTCTGCTCGCAAATTTTGCGCTTTGCTGATGCATTGTTTTTATGGAATGCCTGGCCACAGAGCTTGTGAGAGATTTGTTTATCTTGCAGAAGTTGGGACTACGCTGATATGGTTGGTATGGCTTTGAAGTTGCGTATGCCCTCTCATTTTAATGCAGGAACAAGGGGCATTGTTCGCACCTCAACTCAAAACATGTTTGTCTTCACTTACACTTGATTGTTGTGGCAAGGGTCCCGCAGTTTCTGTTAACACATGTTCGTTGACCTTTGTGTGTAATTGCTTGGATTATTGCAATGCTTTTGCCCTTGCGACCTTCGGTGAGCTTGGCGATTTAATGTGTGGTAGGCAGCCTGAGGCATTTCTATAAAGATGTGCCAAGTCCTGTTTCTCCAGATCTGCCCAGTCCTATTGGCAAGTTTTTGTAGATAAAGGCAGTCTTCAGACGCTTTAGCAGATGCTGCTCACGTTTGTGAGGATGTGGTGAGCACGCACATTTAGTTGCGGTGCATTGTATGGGTTATGATGAAACCTGAGGTTCCAGGGGAAGATTCAAATGCGTGTGCACCCCACATAAGGGGACGCGCAGAGGGAAGCCCCCGGGGGGTTGGGGAGGGAGGGAGGGAGAGGGAGAGAGAGAGGGAGAGAGAGGAGAGAGAGAGAGAGAGAGAGAGAGAGAGAGAGAGAGAGAGAGAGAGAGAGAGAGAGAGAGAGAGAGAGAGAGAGAGAGAGAGAGAGAGAGAGAGAGAGAGAAGGGGGGGGGGATGTGCGGTTCAGTGAAAAGATATTTGATGGGTTCAACCCTTAATGAACGTACTGCGCAAATGGCCTTGTCGCTGTCACTTATCATATATCGACCGACAAACCATGGGCATACAGAGGGCCTGTTCAAGTCAGGACTTCATAGTTACGTGGACTCAAGTGATTGGAGAGGATAGTGGACACCAACGTTCTGTCTGTGGTAAACTTAAGCGGATTTTGATGGTGCTCCACCTCAAGGTGAGCCAGGAGTGTTCCGCCTGGGCTGCATTTATGCAAACTCTGTTGAACACACCGCAGTTAAGCGTATCATCACTCAAGGAACGACAATGAGATTGGCAGGGGACTGGGAGGTACATAGGAGAATGTCTTTGTTATCATCCGTAATTGCGGAAAAGACGAGGCTTGCAACAGGTGCTATTAAACTGGTCTCCTGCCACCACGACTGTTTCGAAGAGAAGATTTGCAGAGGTGTTAACACTCTAGTAAAGGGGGTGCTTGTAATGCTCCTCGTTACGCACGAGCAACCATGCTTGAGCATCGTGTTTCTAAAGTCTGGTATACGGCTTGTAAACTCCTAAGGGCAGCTGTGCTGTTATGGGGAGGTGGGGCTCAAATAGCAAACGTGCTAGTAATGCTTTCATAACAGGTGAACTGTTTTTCACAGATGTTATGGCAGATATGTATTGAAAACTGGACTTGGCAGGTGGAACGCCGCTTATTGCAGACCTTTACTATGTCAGCTAGGAACGCTAGCTCCCATGTCCTAATTTAGCAACTGAGCAATTTAGCTTGGAGATAGGATTGTGTATGGAGCTGATGGTCCCCCGCGTGCAGGCTGGCCGTGAGTTTGTTGGGATGTGCTGCTAGCGTAGGATCAATCAATATGGCCTCTCTACTCGGTGTTGTTATATAATATATTGGAGTGCTGATTGCGTCAGGGCCAGGCGTACACGTATGGCCACGCCGATTAATGTGCAAAGAGATCCATGTTTATGGGGAAGACGATGTGGAAGCACCTTTGTGTTTGTAGCCCACGAATTGATGTGGTGTTCATAACTGTGATTGTCGGATGTCAAAATGGACCGACGCCTGAACATTTGTTCGCGTTCCCTCATTGACCGACCCATGTCATAGAACGTCTAGTTTAAGATGATCTGGTGTTCAAATTGCATTAGCACGTGTCTTTGACGAGCGAATGTCAGACTGTGCTGTGGATGATGATTGGCCAAGGAAGGGCTCTACCGCTGGGGAGGTCCATCAGCGACACAAACTGAAATGCTCTGAAGAAACGTGAAGAATATCAAACATGCTTGGTTGCTGGGGAAGTCCGTGCAAAGCTCCTGGACACGTGCTACTGCCAGTGTATCTCTCTGGGGAGTGATGTGTGGCTAGGTTACCCGGCATGTGCACTGCTCTAGGTTGCGTACGTGTTCACAGGGCAAGGGGTTTGGATGAGAGGCGACGACGCCCCAGGGCCTTGGCTATGAAGGTTGAATATGTGGCCTTTAGAATGCTCAAAATCTGGTGCCCTTTAGAAGGAGCGACGAATTCTTCGTTCGGGCATTAAAAGCTGCAGCAGGCTTAACGAAAGGTATGGTTTTTAGCGTTTGCTTCAGTGAGGACGACGAGATATATCGTGTCGACTGTTCATCC
>MVGU01000530.1:230000-232500 GCA_002005505.1 Botryococcus braunii
TTCGGATGGCAGACTTTGAGCTGAGACTGGCTACTGCCTTTACCTGGTAAAGTTTATTATCATGATCTTAAAGTATTTCTACTGAAAGTCTTTCTAATGGTCATGCTTTGGTCAGGCAATTCAGCATGATGACTCTATGGGGCCAAAAGTGTGGTTGATCACCTTACCTTCTTGGGGGAAAAATGGGGTTGCGATAGCCACAGTGACTGGTGATTATTCCTGGGTCCATTCCCGCTTGTTTCTGTCAAGGTGGATGCAACTGGGAGGCACTATGGGCATGCTTGATTTTGTTGTCCTCCTGGTCTCTTCACGGGGCGAGATCTCACCTCGTCATTTTCTGAGGGGTTATTGTGTGAAAGGCCAGAGTTAGTCACACTTTGGTGCCCCCGCCAGAAGTGCGATTTGCACATACGTCACATTCATACCCACGGCCTTCAAAGGCGTTTCCACTGCTGAACTCAACCATTTTTCCAGATGCTAGAGTTTTCCAAATGCTAGAGATTTTGAGATACTCGTCCGTTTTAAACTGATGTTGAACAGTACCTGCAGGTCTTCCCCCCCCCCCCCCCCAAAAAAAAACTTTTATCTGCGATGTTGTGGGTCTGGCCCTTTCTTGGGAGCTTTCGAGGGCATTTTGTGTAGGTAGGAAAGCAAGGAGTCCATGAGTCGCCTCAATCTATGTGGAGTGGTAAATTCATTCGAATGACAACCAGCCACTGGAGCAATCTGGGTCTTGCCGAATGTTCTTCATACTCAGGTAACAAAAAACCCCTTAAAGTGTCGAGAGCCTTCTCGGATTTGATATATGTGGAGAACTTGCTAAGCCCCTGGCTTTCTGGCAATTTGCCTTGGAAGAGGTCGCCTGATTCTAATATGGGAATAATCACAAAGAATGGTCTATACATGCAGACTCAAAGATTTAAGCCATCCTTCATGAGCTCCTTCCACATAGGCAGGACTGGTGAGGCAGTCTGTCCAGCAGATAAGAGCTTACTGGTGTGCTTTGTACATGTACCAAAATAGTTTAGGCCTTATTCTTGAATTGTGTTGGGACTGGAGCCCTTATGCGGAGCTGACACGGTCAGCAAATTGTTACGTAATTGGTGGAGTACATCGTGATTTGATTGGCGAGTGTCAACAGTATACGGTTGAAAACACAGTGGCATGTTATGGGATGCCTTGACAACATGAGTTAAAGAAACTGAACATAGAAGCCCTCTTCTCCGATATGTGGGAAGCACGACATATATCCATGTAGCTATAGGTCAAAGTATGTATGGGGTACATACAAGCTCTGGACGTGCACGTGGTCATTAGGACAAGACGTTGACACAGCAGTTGTCAGCACTCGTGGTACCCACGCTGTCGTCACAGCCCTCCCAATAGACACTGTCAGACAAGGGATCAACCTTATTTGCGTAGCAATGCTGTATGCTATCTCACACGTAGAAAATAGAAGTATACCTTTATCAGATTCCCTGTGGCATGAATGCCAAGGTACATAACCTATAACACCAAAATCCGCAACTTACTCGAGGATATTTCCAGTGAGGGTTATAATACTACTAGTATATATACTACTAGTATTAATAGACTTGTATAGACTTATATATAAGTCGAAAACGAAAGTCAGAATGGGGGCGAACGTTGAGAACTGAGGAGACCTGATGAATTCATGCGAAGTGGTGAAGTGGGAGCTGCTGAGAATTAATGAGAGCAGTCTGTAATCTACTGAAATTTCACATGCATGCGTGCAAGCATGCATTCTCACGGACGAAATGCACATCCTCATGGACGAAATGCACATCTGGAGAGAGGGGCTCACGGTGGTCCGGCTGACTTTTGTACCGTACCACTGATACGGTACTACCACGTCTCCTATACCCCTACTACGAAGTGAGATTTGAGTCACAATCTAGCGACTTAGGTGAGGGCCGCGTATTGAAGAAGGGACTCTGAAAGCATGACGCTTCAATTATTGAAAAGGGGGGCACCATTATTGCGTGGCCTGAAGGACGTGTTGCCCGTAAGCGCTGTGTCAAGAAGTGGCCATCAGGAGCGAAGTTTTGTAACCACTCCACCCGCAGCCGCCACGGCCCCTGCTGCAGAGTATGTTGTTTCTAAAGTAGATGACCTTGTCAACTGGGCGAGGACGGGGAGCTTATGGCCCATGACATTCGGCCTAGCTTGCTGCGCGGTCGAGATGATGCATACAGGCGCAGCTCGCTACGATTTGGACAGGTTTGGAATCATTTTTCGTCCGAGCCCTCGACAGAGTGACGTTATGATCGTTGCGGGAACGCTCACGAACAAAATGGCACCCGCTTTACGTAAAGTCTATGATCAGGTACGCCTTGCCCTGCAAACGTAAATGATGTCTTACGTGGTTTGAATTTATAGGATGGTTTTAAATGTTTTTTTATTTTCAGTCGTTGTATTTGAAAGGGGTTGCCATACAGTAGGTGTTGTAGCTGCGACGCCCTAACTTCTGCTTGGGCCC
>MVGU01000530.1:237500-260000 GCA_002005505.1 Botryococcus braunii
CCTTTGAATCAGAGATGGAGACCCCAGCAACAAAGAGGCCAAAAGAGGGGTGACATAAGGGGCCCGCACCATAGTGTATCAGTGAGACTACCACATACTTCTTATATGCAGCAATTGCAATCGAGTTCAGCACGAAAGTCGGCGCCGTTATGGACAGCAGAAAGAATTCCAGGGCTGCAGCATACTTCCTACGGGCTGCAAGCCCCCAACAAATCGGTCAAATCCGTCATCAAGAACGAAACCCACACAGATGTTTATGAAGCAAGCCCTGCAGGGCCCCCATACCCACAAGACATAAACTCCACTTACATGTCCATCACCCCCTTCATAACCTTAAAAAGGTGGAAAACCTTTAAGAGATTGAACTGGTCAGAAGCAAGCAGCAGCTAACGCAGTCGAACCTTTGCAAAAAACGACCCCCCCCCTCTCTCTCTCTCCTCTCTCTCTCTCTCTCTCTCTCTCTCTCTCTCTCTCTTCTCTCTCTCTCTCTCTCTCTCTCTCTCTCTCTCTCTCTCTCTGTGTGTGTGTGTGTGTGTGTGTGTGTGTGTGTCTGCGTGCGAAGGCGTATGTCTGCCGGTCCATGTTTTCAATTGCACATGGTGTGTGTGTGTGTGTGTGTGTGTGGTGTGTGTGTGTGTGGTGTGTGTGTGTGTGTGTGTGTGTGTGTATGTGTGTGTGTGTGAGAGATTGGGGGGGGGGGGGGCGGCAGATATGCTCTCATCTAGGGGTACAATGCAACAGGGCATGGGTACAATCATCACAAACACACACACACACACACACACACACACACACACACACACACACACACACACACACACACACACACACACACACACACACACACACACACACACACACACACGCAGTATCCTTACGACATTCTTCATTTCAGAGTTGCCAGAAGACGGAGCCCTGCAGTTTGACATAGCAGCATAAGTGAACATACTGAATACCGCCACCAAGAGGAACAAGGGCCCGTTCTCGCAACTGTAAATCTTAGAGAGAGTGCACCAAGGGACAGGGCTACCAGTGTGGATCAACCCGCCATAATACCCGTACAGCAAAAGATCTTTGGCTGTCATTGCTGTCACACTAGGATTAAGGTCATAAACCTCATCCGACAGGGCGGGCAGTGCGGCATTGTAGCATTTAGCCTTGATACATCTGCATCAAGGTACACCCCAGCCGCCCCTCTGAAACTGCCAGGAATACTAACCATCCCAGACAGGCACGCAAGCTCACTATCCTTTGCCATAGAAAAACCTTGGTCTAACCATGTCCAGCAAATAGCTTGTCAAATGCAATCACTGCCCATTCCCCTACCAAACACTACCCTGAAAAAGAATGCCAACTGTGCTCTTACACGAGGAAGAGGTCTGCATGAATAGGTGTGAAGTAACTGCTGGTGGGTGCAAGCTTCCCTATGGCTGTACGCAAAGGTAAAATCGCATCGCGAGGTCTGTTTAACTGAAGTGACTGATCCTGCAGTTTGTGGCACACGCTTGCAACTGTAAACACCAACACCCCATCAGCACTACTGGACCAAATGTTTCAACTAAGCCATGTCCACGGCAGTGGCATCATGTCCATCAGGATTACAAAAGCGGTGTGCCCGCCCCCAGAAAGAGCAGCCCCGAGACCCATGCCCCAGGGAGGGTGGGAGGGTAAAACGCATTTGAGTGAGTGATGGCCAGGTCCTTACATTTTTCTGGTGCTGAGCGAATCTGAGAATGGTCACAAACCATAAGGAACCTTGAAGCACGATCAACGAAGTCCGCGACGTCATTCTTTCCCAGCTTTAACTTATCCCTGGTGAATCGAAAAACAATAACAGTTATACATCTGAATAATAATTTTCAGATTGACTTGCCGAAAACACGCAAAAAGTGTGTAGGGCTTACAAGCAGTACAAGTACGCCACAGAGTTTGCAACGGGATCTATAACTCTGAGGAGTTCCGCAGCAGCCGCCGAAGTTAGGACTTGCGACCTTTCAGCTTGTTCCAGGCAATTTATCAACGCTTTTGTTGATTCCTTTCCATGCGCATGCTTACGGATTTCGTTCTGAAGTCCGTCCATAACACAATTCCCAACCCTTAAAGCCAGAAGTAAAAGAATAAATGGTCAAATCTGAGCTGAGGAGAAGGTCAGAGAAAGAAGACCTCATTCACTGTTAGTTCATTCGTTTCCTTACAGAGTTGTGCGTGGCCTCTACGTTTTGGTCTCCATGTTGCTCTTGGCACACACAAGGCACCCGAACGGGATTAGGGTAATCGGAGCAGGATTAGGAGTCGCCGACTACTCCTCGGCGGCTACCACCGCAGCACGGTTGGAGGCTCGAACTTGGAGCCCAGTCTCCACCGATTTCACCGCTCGAAACCCGAAAGTTGCGTCTCTCCCACTATGCAGCGGTTCCCCCCTTTACATCAGGCAGGAGCTGTGACTTTATAGTCGGAACTTCCCTGCCTTCACTGTTGGACAACTGGCATGGGGATCCTCTGTAATCTTGCGGGGGTAGACATCTGCAGCCCTTTCAGATGTGATGCATGCTCGACATCCTTAAGGCAGACTTTTGCACTCTTAGCTGTTCAACTGCTGGCGCCCCGCAGGGCGACTTCCAGATCAATCTTGCGATGAGAGGAAAGCCCACAAGGCAATCATACTGCGTACAAAAACATTCATTATAATGGCACGAGCAAAAACACTTGCAGGAAATGTCTCTCTCTCTCTCTCTCTCTCTCTCTCTCTCTCTCTCTCTCTCTCTCTCTCTCTCTCTCTCTCTCTCTCTCTCTCTCTCTCTCTCTCTCTCCCCCCCCCTCTCTCTCTCTCTCTCTCTCTCTCTCTTGTGTGTGTGTGTGTGTGTTTGTGTGTTTTTTGTTGTGTGTGTGTGTGTGTGTGTGTGTGTGCGTGCGTGCGTGCGTGCGTGCATGCGTGTGTGTGTGTGTGTGTGTGTGTGTGTGTGTGTGTGTGTGTGTGTGTGTGTGTGTGTGTGTGTGTGTGTGTGTGTGTGTGTGTGTGTACAAAGAGCGTTAGGATAGCTATAGTCTTCACTTTTTATTGTATAGAGCATTTATAATAAAGAGCGTTTTTTCCTTCTAGGCAGTTGTAAACGGCATCTTCGCTAACCGATGTTCCTGCTGTGCAGCATGCAGGAGCGCCGGAGGAGCAATCCTCTCGTGAATGGGTATCATGGGATTCACTGATATCAGTGAATTGATCAAAACCTTCAAATCAGCAATCAGCAAATTAAACTGGGGAAGTGCAGAAGCTTTGAAAGGGGCATTTCAAAAAATTTGAAACGAGTATGGCTTCGTACAAGTTCCAGAGAAATATCAAAATCAGTCAGCGATGAGCAACATGGATCCTAGGAAAGGAGGCATGCGTTTTCTCAATTGTTCAGCTTTGAACAGCCCCACAGGGCCTCCATATGAACGTTAAGATATGGTAGTTGCCACGCAACCACGTGAGTTGCGCACTGCCACCTGAGTTGCAATAATTGTGCGCTGCCACCGTAACTGTCTGACACCAAATCTTTTTCCACTTAACACTCAATACACATTTATATTTTGCCCGTCAGGACTCAGCGAGCCCTCGATCTTGTGAGTTGATATCACGGGGTTGGTGACTCGGGGTCGTGAAGATGTCCCAATATTGGTTCCCAATGGTGCAAAACGAGATAAATGTTAGCTAAACAACTTTGCTTTGACGTCGATACAGCCGCGCTAGGCCCAAGGACCGGGGCAGGGGGGCCCCCAGGGGAACGGTGCTATAAACAATGCCACATTGACTGGTCCAGAAATGCTTGGCGGGGACTAACATTCAGCCCATAGCAATTACAACCACTCGTTGCTTACAAGTGGTACATCCTAAAAGGGTCCTCGCACTTTGAACTGACACGCACAGTAGTACTTTCAGGGTTTCACCTTGACTTTGTAACCACAACTGCAAGAGGGTTGATCCAACGTCTTAAGTTGTGGGTTCGGGTCAGATCATGTTCGGGCTTACATTCTGCTGTTTGGGCCAGTTCAGGACCTTCGTCTGTATGTAATCCCCATACCTTTCCGCACGCCCCCATCTGCTCCCTGTACCATATGGTTAATGCATTTGAACACCCCCCGTACGTGTGACGTAGATCCCATACGCATATGCACGACATTCACACTACGGGGGTTGTTAAAAGGTATATGGGGCCGGGGGGAAGGGGGAGCTTTGGGGTAACAGGAAGTGAGTTGTGGGCATTATAGCAGCACCCGTGCTGTTTTTTATTTCATTATAAATTTTAGTGGTAGTTTAATACATCAGAAGGGGAGTGCACGGACGCATGTACTTGTGGGACAATGTGTCAAGCTCTTAGAATTATCGGGGTGGAAGTTCAGGGTTCGCTTCCGAGTTCTCCTTTACCGAGCTAGGCCTCCTTGAGATTAGTATGTCAGCACCTCCCTCATAATAATATGGATACAAACGAGCATTTGCACACGCATGCTGGCTGATGCACACGCGCGCGCACACACACACACACACACACACACACACACACATACACACACACACACGCACAAGGAGAGAAGGGGGGAAGAGAGAGAGAGAGAGAGAGAGAGAGGAGAAGAGAGAGAGAGGAGAGAGAGAGAGAGAGAGAGAGAGAGAGAGAGAGAAGAGAGAGAGAGAGAGAGAGAGAGAGAGAGAGAGAGAGAGAGAGAGAGAGAGAGAGAGAGAGAGAGAGAGAGACTTGGTTGCACTGGCCGACATTTGTGCCACCTGGTCCTAGATGCAGTATATTAAGTTCAAAGGTCCTCTGTCAGGTGGGATACATTTGGATTTAAATAAACCTGTCTCTAACGGGATGTAGGATGTACATCCCAGATGCCGGCTTTATAATTATGGATGCAATCTAAGGCCACAGATGCCCAACAGAATCTCCCAGCCAGGTCTTGCCTCGATAACACCTGTGAAAACGCCACTCGAATGTCAAGTGTTTCAAAGGGTTTCCTGTCACCACGAGGAGTTTCTGAGTCAGGAGTGCAACCCCAATCCTGATGTAAAAGGGCTGTTCCATCGCATCACGACCTCGTCTATAAAAAAGGGACTTAATTTCCACGTGTTTGTTCGTACTGGGGCTGGGGAGAAGTTCAAGGAGTCCTTGACAAGGACGCCGGGTTGTCAATGACACTGCATTGTGAACGCAGGGTAGAGTTAATCGCATCGACGTAAATGGGCCGAAGAAGGCCGAATCCATCGATTATACCTCCCACGTGCGAGGGAAAGATCCGTATCGCTGATTCGCTTTTGCCCTTTATTGCGGAATTTGCCCCAAAAAGCGCAGTTCCCCACTGTATGCAATGTGGGCAAAACAAACCGCGTTCAGTTGATATGGTTCCCTGCAATATTTATTACTGTAATGTTGCTCATAAGCATTCCGAAACCTCGTCTCCATCTTCATGGATCGAAGAGCATTCGTCCCTTGCTTGAGCGACTCTGTCGGCCCATCTTCAGGTCGCTAGTTGATCTGGGCGTTTAAATGAAAACACCCAGGTCTGAAAGAGGCCCTGAGCTCTCTTCAACACGCAACTTAGCTTCATATCGGTACAGAGTAGCAGAGCTGGTTCGGAAGAAAACTGCAGCAGAGCCTCTCCTGGGGATCGGAGAGGACCTGATGGTTCGCCCCCCTGTTATCAATTGTTCCTCTTATGCATCACTCGACGTTTCAGAACTAATAAATGGTTTCAGATCTTTGGAAGTTGATGGCCGTGTGGATTGGCTGAAATCCCCGATTTTAGCGGGTTGTGGCGGGGCTTACCTCATTAACCTGCAAGGGGGTGGCTGGGGTGGTTTGCAACATTTGCAATGATACAGTGTAGTCCTCGCACTATATTTTGACTTGAGATTTGCTGCTTTTCAAAGTCGCTCTTGGTGGCGCCTCCCGGCACTTACATAACCGCCGCATAGCTGATAAGGGCTCCTCCGCATGCTGGCGACATACTTTGTTACGCGTAATTTAACAAAAGCATGTAGAACGAGTATCACGGAGTGCCCCTGCACCAGAGGATGTCGATTAATTAGGGACGTGCGTGTCCAAACAACAAAAGAATTTAAGACACCTTGTTTCTTTTTTCTTTTTCTTTTTTCCTTAACCGAAAGGGGTAGCAGAGTTAATCTTAACGGTAATGGGGTATTAGAATGTCTCATCGACAGCCGGCAAATTTTGCACACCAAAACACATGTTTCAGAAAGCTGCACACTTCGTATGGTACCCGGCAATTTGGTAAAGGTTGACGATGATTTAGAATATTGAAGCAACGGGCAAACCCCTCTTCTTCATATGCTTTATACTATATTGGAGGTGACAAATATTCAAGAACATTCAACCAGGGCAATACGCAGTTGTGGCTTTTGTGTCCAGGACATCGGATCACAAGGCCAAGGAAAGAACTCAGCGAGGGAGACTCCTGTGCACGACGAAGCAAAGAGCGGGCTGACTAGGTGGTCTCTGCCTGTATCTGGCAGTGTCCCTGATCGGCAACCCAATGGTTCGCCACAGCAGTCTGAACGAAATGAAGAGGGAAGACTTCATTGCCCTACATCAGTAACAGAAGCGTCATCCTTGGTGCAAGAGGCAGATTCTCTGGAGCCGCAACCCAGTCTTAAAGCAGTGCACTGCAGAAGGGCTGAGATGGATGACATGGAGGACCAAGAAGTGGCTAGCAATTCACCGCCTCCTTCTTCGCCCGCAGATTTAGAAATGAATGGGGGAAGTCTAGAAAGGGATAGTGACAGAGGTTGTGCAGAGGGCCCGAGCGTCGCCATTGCACGCATGCTTCTGTCTAGAGGGCGGATCAAAGAAGCGCTCGAGCTGGTTGAAAGCTCACAGGCCCTGCAGGCTGGGAGCCCCACAGCTCTCTGCATACGGGGTCGGTGCCTGGAGGCTCTGGAGAACAATGCAGGGGTATGTAAAAAGCCTCAGCATTGGTCTGTTGCCTGATAAACCATAACAATAATTAGTGAAGTTTGCACCACTTGTCATGCAGCAGCGAAATTATCTTGCAGACTTCTCGTTTTGGAGATACTTGACCGTGTGAATGTTGTGTGGAAAATTTACCCTCTGTGGTTTGTTCGAAAATCTGAATATTGTCTCTTTTTTAAAGAACTTGGCTCTAGTCAAGTCTGAGCTCTTCCTCAACTTGTGATTGGGTGCTTGACAGTGCAGGCCTTTGCAAGCTACTCTGCCGCGTTAAAGATGGACCCCTGCCATGTCGAAACGCTCTTGGCTAGTGCTGGTCTGTACAAAGCCTGCAATATGCTAGAAGATGCCGCACGAGACTTGCGAGTTGCAGTGCAGGCTTGTCCCTTGGATGGCACCATCCGCGAAACTCTTGCGACTGTGCTAACAGATCTCGGTACGGATTTCCCATGGCAAGCATTTGCCTGTGCTGCCAAGGAGCACAGGCTTCTACTTCTACCCAACTAGGCAGAATGACTATTGCGGCTGTGAATTACATCTGTGTGAACTCCTATTTAGGACAAATAGATTTTGGTCATGGCTGATGTTGCATCCCGTGACTTCTCTTTTGTTGGGATTACTCTTATCGGCTTTCAAAAGCACGGGCTCCATTTCTTTAGTTTTCTTCTTCCTAAAGGCGCTCCACTGCAACTGTGTGGTATTTGAAGAGCCTCGGGTTGGACTATGCTCCATTTGTTGGCTGCCCTTGATCATGGCAAGGTCAGCTTTTGGAGTTGCTTTCCCATCTGCTTCTAGTATTCTGTATCTGCTGTGTGCATTCACAAGTGCCCATCTGAATTTATTGTCGACATCATTTATGGCTATTTCAGACCCCCAAGCTGTCTCTGCAAATTTCCCACTTGTTGGAAAGCTGAACGTCGAATTTATGGTTGCTGGGATCCAACAGAATGCAAGCAGCAACTTTCTGGGTAATTCCATGCAGGCACAAAGCTTAAGATGGCAGGGAATGTGAAGGCTGGCATTGCTAATTATCATGAAGCAATTGCGGTGTGCTCATGCTACGCACCTGCTTATTATAATATTGGAGTGATTTACAGCGAAAGCAGGGAGGTGAGGCACGGCCTGTTTACGTTAATGAAGGTTGAGCCATGCAGTTATTACTCATGCTCACTGCAGTAGTTGCCAAGGCTGCATTATGTGTCCATACAAAGGTTACAACTTGCCACCTTCTGGCCACTGTTTCCTGCCGTCTTTGTGTGTCAAGCATTAGACCTGCACATCACATTGTAAGTTACCAAAACGTTGACCTTCCAGCTTGGTTTTGGCATTGGGATGTCAACTTGGTACAGTCCGGAGCGCTGTGGCCTGAAGACATTTGCAAGACATTGAATTTGGGACTGAATCCTTACCTGCTTACTTCAGTTTGAGAAGGCGATGGAGTACTATCAGCTGGCAGTGGGTGCCGGACCTGGTTACGCGGAAGCCCACTGCAATATGGGTGTCATTTACAAAGAACAAGGCTGTCTGGAGGAGGCAATTGAAGCCTACGAGCGCGCACTAGCAGCTGCACCAAATTTCAGCATTGTTCATACTAATTTGGCCATAGCGTTGACTGAGCTTGGCACTCGCGCAAAGCTATCAGGTCTGAACTTTGAACCCAACAAGACTACACACAATTTCTGGACGCTGTGACTGAAAGCCTGCTGTGATGCTGAGCCTACTCTCCCATGCAGTTTGTATGTTTGAATGCATGGCTCCCCACTCAACGACTAGAGATTTCGGGGAGGGTAATGAGGAGATGGGTCAACTTTGTTGATCTGCTGCACCTGTAACTACGTGGTCAATGAAATTAGTAGTGATATCGCTGTACTCCTTTCGATGCTAAAAGAAGGCTATCTTCACCTTGATTTGAGTACCATGCTTTGTGAGATGAATCGTGATGTTATGCTTGCACACGCGTCCAGCATCTTGTTTTTGGTGCATAATCCGTGGGTTTAATTGAGATTTACTCAGCAAGGGCTTCTGACCTTGTGGTACCCATGATGGCCAGTAAGGCAATGCTCACGATGTACAGTGTCAGTCACTTTTGCAGACTCTTCAAGCTGCAGAACTTTCTTGGTCCTTGACTGTGAGTGCTGGCTGTGTCAACGGAGGACCTTAGTGGCCATGTCCGATTGTTGAGACCAAAGCCTGCACTAATGGGATGCTATTTGCAAACCGCCCATGTCTCTGGTGGTGTCTCGTGTATTGCATCCCTGATTCGGATGCACTGTGAGGAGCAGGAGATGTTGAAGGGGGCATCCACCTTTATGAGCGTGCTCTTTCGCACAATCCTAAGTATTCAGATGCGCTTTACAACTTGGGAGTGGCATTTGGGGAGACTGGTCAATCTGAGCGGGCAGTGTTCATGTAAGAACTTCAGCCCTTTTCCACCCCCGCTCCACAAAAGCAATGCAGGGCCTCCCCCCCCCCCTCTCTCTCTCTCGCTCTCTCTCTCTCTCTCTCTCTCTCTCTCTCTCTCTCTCTCTCTCTCTCTCTCTCTCTCTCTCTCTCTCTCTCTCTCTCTCTCTCTCTCTCTCTCTCTCTCTCTTCCCCACCCTTCCCTCCCTCCCTCCCCTCCCCCCCCTTTCTCTCCCCCTCTCTCTCTCTCTCTTATAACCCCCTCTCCCCCTTTCTCGCCCTCTCCCTCCCTCGCACCCCCCTCCCTCACACACACACACACACACACACACACACACACACACACACACACACACACACACACACACACACACACACACACACCCCGTACACACACACGCACGCACGCACACACACACGCACGCACGCACGCACGCACACACACACACACACACACACTCACACACACACACACACACACACACACACACACACACACACACACACACACACACACACACACACATTCTGTGTAAAACAAAAAAGTAGCTTGTAGGTCCAATGAAGGCACCGGCGTTGTTTGATAGGATGTTGTCATGGCTAATGAGAGTGAGTATGGATGGAGTTTGTTGGCAAGTTCATTGCTGATAGTTTGCCCACGTGCAGGTATGAAATGGCAATTACCTTCAATCCAAGCTGTGTGGAAGCTTACAATAACTTGGGGGTCATCCTGCGGGAGCAAGGCAATGTTGAACGGGCTTTGGCCTGCTACCAAGCTGCCCTGCAACTCCGGCCTAACTTTCCTCAGGGATTGAACAATTTAGCTGTGGTTCTTACTGCTCAGGTAAAGCTGGATTCTTAGTCAATCTTGAGAAAGTGCATTGTACATCCCAGCTCGATTTCTTGCCTAGAGTCAGAGGAACGTCCTGAGCTCAGGCGTGGAAAAACAATACCCCTGCAGATTGTCAGTTGTGTCAGGTCTAAACTTCTGGGCCCTCCTATAGAAGAAGCACAAAAACAGTTGTGTTTTCAACTAGGTATCGGGTGTGCATACGAGTGTACATGTGGGGTCTGTTTGCAATCTGATGCTCTTATAATTTTATGAAGTCAATGGTGTCAAAGGCAGCTCGCAGCCAGAGTGTCTAGTTCGTGCCAACCAATAGGGGCTTGTTCTGCTGCACAGGGCAAAGTACGGGATGCATTGCAGATGCTTCAGGCTGCCTTAAGTGCATGCCCCACGTATGCAGAGGCTTACAACAATCTTGGTGTGCTACAGCGAGACGTTGGAGCGATCCATGTTCGATTCCCATCCCTTTTCTCCCCTCACACCTATATGCAAAAACACAATTGCTCAACCCCCTACATCAGTGGACATGCCTACACATGATAGTGTCACAGATCGACAGATGGCGTCGTTTTCTTGTCAAACGTTGACGATAATACGTCGTTCCTGCTATCGGGGTGTTTAGGATTGTTACCAAATTTTCTCGACCAAAATTGGCAGATATTGTATTTCTATTTCACAGGGATGTTTAGAAGCAGCCCAGACATTGCAAAACTTGTTGTATTTGGTCGTGAAGGCCGATATCAATGTTAGAATTGCCGTAGACATCACAATTTGTTGGACCTGTACACTTCCTGACCGTCTTACCCATACAACAAGCATTGCCACCAGGTACTAAGTTATGTCTCTTTTGTTTCTTTCTTGGCTGTTATGCCACTTTTGGCCATAAACCTTGTACGCATGCTGGTCAGATTGCAATATACACAGGTACACTGTCCAATAGGCCTGCAAGGACATCTGCATGATCACTGAGAATGGATTTATGCCGCTCTATCTCTTGCAGCTTTCCTCCGACTGGAGTTTTATGCGGATTAGCAGTGGGCCAGGGTCAGGGGTCAGACTACACAGGCCAGAGGCCGTGTATCAAATGTCTAAAGGAGGGTACAGGGTACACAACGTTTGGGAAATGCAAAGACGATAGGTGTTGGTATACAGGAAGGCAAACCCACATGCCGAATATGAACGTCTGGAGACAAACCACAGGAGTGCATGGACAGCCTGATTAATGGTGTGGCGTTAGCATAGGCTTCACTCTTTGTTCTAAACACAGAAATGCATGGTCAGCCTGTGATCCTCCTGTGTCATGCTCACAGGAGGCCATTGGCTCCTACCTGAAGTGCCTGGAATTGCAACCTGGATCGAGGAGTGCAAGCCAAAACAGACTTCTGGCGCTGAACTACATTCTTGAAGGAGAAGAGGAGGAGCTTTATACTGCCCATTTGCAGTGGGGGGTCGCTTTTGAGAGGGGCATTGCCCGCCTTCCAGAAGTACAACCACCGGTCGATCGTTTGAGGCCTGCCAGACCCCTGGTAGTGGGTTATGTATCTCCTGACTTCATCATGCACTCCGTGTCCTACTTTGCTGAGGCTCCCCTGACGTATCATAATCCAGCAAGGTGGGACCTTTTTGGGCATCGTGTTTGAGAATGCATGGAAGCTTGTCTTCAAAGCATTGTGTCATCAACCTGCCTGCTGGAAGCTCTGGGGTTTCCCAGACAGTAAACTATGTCTGCGGCGGGAATTTCAGGGACCTGGTGTCTCACAAGATGCCTATCTACTTGCCAAAGAAGGCTGCAAGTTGCAGTACATTGTCACAAAGATGCCTATCTACTTGCCAAGGAAGGCTGCAAGTTGCAGTACATTGTCACAAAGATGCCTATCTACTTGCCAGTGAATGCTGCAAGTTGCAGTACATTGTCACAAAGATGCCTATCTACTTGCCAAAGAATGCTGCAAGTTGCAGTACATTGTCACAAAGATGCTGATCTAGTTGCCCAAAAATGCTGCAAGTTGCAGTACATTGCACGTCCTGCTGTTCTTGGAGGACCTGTTGTGCTTGGAGACCCAATGCACTAAAAGTGCTGTCTACATCATCATCTCTTTTAAATCTGCAGTAGACAGCGATTTCCACGCCTTGTTTTCCCTACTTGATGAAGACGAGGCTTGATTATCACGCTCTTTGACGGAGATAACGAAATGGAGGTTTCTATATTTGAACCGTATGTCGTGCTTGGCTCAATATCCTGGCAGTGGGTCTGTAGGTTGAAGGCAGGGGGACTGTCAAAGTAGTATAGGGGCAAGGGTGGAAAGTGATCATGGTGCATGAGAATGCTGTAGTGAGGCACTGAACTCACATTCTGTTTGTGCACAGGGTGCGACACATTGCCTACAACTGCATCCCCAAAGGAGACGCTAGAACACTGCACTTGCAGAGCTTGGTAGAAGCTGCAGGAGGTATGTGGAGGGATGTGGCACACTTGAGTGAGCCTGAACTTGCGTCCCTTGTTCGCGAGGACCAGGTTGATGTATTAGTTGACCTAACAGGTCATACGGCCAACAACCGGCTTGGCACCTTGTGTTTGCGCCCAGCCCCCATCCAGGTACCGTCTCGCTTGTGTTTCCATTCTCCCCGCCCCTCGCCCCCCCCCCCTCTCTCTCTCTCTCTCTCTCTCGCTCTCTCTCTCTGTCTCTCTCTCTCTCTCTCTCTCTCTCTCTCTCTCTCTCTCTCTCTCTCTCTCTCTCTCTCTCTCTCTCTCTCTCTGTGTGTGTGTGTGTGTGTGTGTGTGTGTGTGTGTGTGTGTGTGTGTGTGTGTGTGTGTGTGTGCGTCTGTGCGTCTGTGTGTCTGTGTCAGCGCGCACGGGCATGTTTGTGTTAAGGGGAAGGGGTTTCCCTTCAAGACGCCATTTATGGAAGCTTAACAGACAGGCTTCGGGGGTTCTTTCGGTAAGCAGCTTGACGAAGTATGCAGCGAGGGAAACTTGTGGAATGGAGTTTGCTGGCACAGGCATGTGTCTTCCCTGTAGCCCCCATTGATACGTCGAGATTATGTATGGTTTATGTTGCTGGGTGCAAGACCTTTCTTGCGAAAAATGCAGGACAAAACAAGAGGGCCTGGAGATGAAATTGTGTTGCGTGTGTGTATTGTCAGCTTTGAAAGCCGATCATGGGCTGGATCAGCTGGGTCAACGAAAGGTAAAAACTCAGCAGTGTGTGCAATCGAAAGGAGGGGCCAAAGGTTCCGTGCCGAGACTTATGTGCGGGTTGTGTTGTTCACACGGGCAGGTAACATGGATTGGGTATCCCAATTCAACCGGGATGCAGTCGGTTGATTACCGCATCACAGATGCCCTGGCTGATCCTCTAACCTCGCGGCAGCAATTTTCAGAGCAGCTGGTGCATTTGCCTGGTTGCTTTTTGTGCTACATGCCCCCCGCAGATGCCCCGGCGGTGTCACTGCCGCCCTCAAAGTCCACAGGCTTCATAACTTTTGGATCCTTCAATGCTCTTGCGAAGATGACTCCCAAGGTAAGAGTCCAACATGCACTCTGGTTATGACTTATGATTGGAAGGAAGGACTAACTTTAGCAGTAAAATCCCGGCCATGACAGACAAACTCGAACTTGCACGAGGGCACAAAAGCACTCTAAGTTTCGACTTTGTTGTTGTTTTTCATTCCACAGCCTTCTGTTTTTCGTTACGCAGCCTCCTGTTGTAGGAAATTTGCTGTTTTCAGGAAAGACTCCTGATGCTGTCTTGGGAGCATGGAATTTGGTTAAGTTCTCTAATTGTTGTGAATGACCCTGACCTAATGGCACAATCGGTGTGCAATTGGTAAGCAAATCAAGGGGCCGGTCAGGTAGGGAGATTTCGGCTTAAGACAGAAGTTCGTATTGAAACTGTGCATGTGTGATGTGTTTCCAGGTGTTGAGGGTTTGGGCGCGTATCTTGAAGGCTGTGCCAAACTCTCGCCTGCTCCTTAAGAACAAGCCGTTCGCCTGCATGTCTGCAAAGCAACACTTTCTGGACCAGGTTTCCCCTCAGTTTCTTACTCATTGTTGGTGGAGTTGCATGGCTACCTTCTTACAGCGAAGGTTGTTTTTGCCTTTTTTTGCTTTTGTGGGTATGTTTTTTGTCTTTTTTTGGGCAAGGCGGGAGGGCAAAGGGGGTCACACACGCACGCGCACACACACACACACCCACACACACACACACACACACACACACACACACACACACACACACACACACACACACACACACACACACAGAGAGAGAGAGGGGGGGGAGGGGGGAGGGAGGAGGGACCGGCAGGAGACCATTTTCCATTGAGCTCTTGTCTCCGGATCCAGTCGTTGTACCAGCTGCACTTGAAGAGATGGCTGCAGAGTGTACTACCACAACCTTGAGGAGTTGATGGTTTGAGTTGCACAAGTCTGTGTGGTCTATAGTTGCACTTGGCTTTTGCAGTTGTTTGAAGCCATCATCACAGTAGTCTGGAGCAGCTTCATCGTCATGCCCTTAAACTTAATCTTTCCTCACAGATCCTGCTTCATCATGATGGGGTCTGCGCGACCTACAAGCGGAGAGGGGCAAAGAGCTGCTGTGCTTTTCTCCCATGAATACAGTACCTACTAGTTAAATCCGTTTCTTCGTTGTCATTCTTGTGTTCACCCCTTCTCCACCCGCCTTTTTGGGTTCGACTTTCATTCTTGTCGTTCATCACAATTTTTACGCTAATGTTCGGGGATACTGCACTTTATGTGTGCCAAAACAGTTGGTGCCAAAAATGTTTTTGCCAAACAGTGAAGGGCCTGGAGCGTGTGTTCTGTCCTTGTGCAGTTGGCATGCGAGGGTGTTGAAGCGGCACGAGTGGACCTTCTCCCACTTCAGGCCAATACAGGCGACCACCTCACCATGTACAGTCACCTGGACATCAGCTTGGACCCCTTTCCATATGCAGGGACCACAACTACTTGCGAGTCACTATTGATGGGCGTCCCTTGCATCACCCTTGCAGGTCTGCTCGCCCAGGATTCTCACATGTACTGAGTCTCTTTTTAGGTGGCTTCTTTTCTCAGACGCTTGCTGCCTTTTCCCTATGGTGTTCTCGTTACATGTGGAGGTGGTGCTCCTTTCAGTCCTTTCTTCCCACGCGATGTGTCAGCTAACAATTTCATAGGAGACCGCACGGGAGATCAACAAAAGACATTGATAGACATGGCTGCGGACACATGTTCAATACCTAGGTACAGACTTTCCAACTACCTGATCCAGTGCTACAAGATCAATCCGGAAGATGATGTTGCTTTAGCAGAACTCACGACACAGTTACTGGCAGCATGCACATTGAGGACAGTCGTATGCCCCATACATAGTGTGCTTTTTGGACCTTACACATCAGAGCATTGGATTTGTAATTTCAGTCCTTATTAGACTGCATGAGCATGTTCCCAGCGAGGCATGACGTGCATGTGGATAAACTCTTCCATGCACACTTAGCCGGTCACATGTTTGCAGGTAAGGGACATGCACACAATGTCGGTGTTTCTCTTCTGGAGGCGGTTGGACTGGGCTCCGGTTGGGTGGCGCATGACGAGGACGAGTATGTGGAACTTGCGGTCCGCCACGCTGCCAATCTTCCGGCCCTGGCAGCCTTGCGGGAGTCTTTGCGGGACCGCATGCTCAACAGCCCCCTCTGCGATGCACCAACATTCGTCATGCAGCTGGAGGATGTGTATGAACAATTGTACGACCAATGGCTTGCTGAAGGCCCACGGAAATGGCCTGAGCGTGCGGAAAGGGAGACGGTCTATGCTATGCACGGGTCTCAAAAATGGCTCGAAAGTGGTTTAAGCAGGGCATGTTCCATGCCGACAACATCAGCTGCTAGCCAGCCCTTTGACAGTGAGCATCTTCTACCTAACATGGCCCAAGCTGATCGAAGAACTGTGCATTTTCATTTTATCTTCTTCCTCCTCCTCCTCCTCCTCCTCCTCCTCCTCCTCCTCCTCCTCCTCCTCTTCCTAATCCTCTTCTTCTTCTTCTTCTTCTTCTTCTTCTTCTTCTTCTTCTTCTTCTTCTTCTCCTTCTTCTTCTTCTTCTTCTTCTTCCTCTTCTTCTTCTTCTTCTTCTTCTTCTTCTTCTTCTTCTTCATCTTCTTCGTCTTCTTCCTCTTCTTCCTCGTCTTCTTCTTCTTCTCCTTCTTCTTCTTCTTCTTCTTCTTCTTCTTCTTCTTCTTCTTCTTCTTCTTCTTCTTCTTCTTCTTCTTCTTCTTCTTCTTCTTCTTCTTCTTCATCTTCTTCTTCATCTTCTTCTACTTCTTCTTCTTCTTCTTTCTTTTTTACTATGATTGTTGTTGTTGTTGTTGTTGTTATGTTATTATTATTAAGATTTTTAAGAAACCTACCGTCAGAATGGGCATCACTACTACCTGCCTTGTCTTTGTCTGGACGTATCTCAGGAGACTCCAGGTCTCTCCACTCTCTGTACCCACCTCTGAAAGAGATGGCAGATGGCCAAATGTCCTTTTGTCTTTAGCACTTGTAAAGGATGAGGTGTTCCTCCTTCTCTTCCCAAGCGCTCGTGTAGGCCAGAAATGATTTCCTCTATCCCCTTGTGTTCCCCTTATTTGGTTGCTCCGGCCCCACCGTTACTGATGGTCGCTTTCTGTTGACTATCGGAGGGAGGTGCTGCTCCTCCCTGTCCGTTATTGGCCTCACTCGTAGGGGATTCTGTGTCGGGTAACATGTAATACATGCTCCTGAAAAGTCAAACGCAGGGGACTGGAAGCGAGACTTTTAACAGGAGGTAAGCATACTTTCTGAGCATGACACGGGATGGTTTGGTATGTGCAGAACCTGACGCGGAAACCGAAGAAGCCCTGATGGGCTTGGCGTTAGAAGATTGCGATGACGGGAACTGTGACCTGGATGCCAAATCTGATGACTCTGAGCAGACGCTGAATGAGCTCCAAAACCAAGCGGGACATGCTGTCGAAGGGAGTGCAGACTCCTAGCGAGGCAGCTTGGTCTCTGTGTTTGAAAAGGGTTGCGAAGCAGTAACAGGCCTCGCCCCTCCGCGCCCTCCCCCCCCCCCCCCCGGGGGGGGGGAACAAAAAACCCAAAGGACCCTCGAAGGGCCAAAGAGACCGAGTACAGGACTTGTTGATAGATCTATGTTTTACTGCGCAAAAGTGTGTGTGTGTGTGTGTGTGTGTGTGTGCGTGCGTGCGTGCGTGCGTGCGTGCGTGCGTGCGTGCATGTGTGTGTGTGTGTGTGTGTGTGTGTGTGTGTGTGTGTGTGTGTGTGATACGAAATACATGATATCAGTACACTGTGTGTATGTAAAAAGCGTCCAATTCTTGAAGTAATCACTGTGTCCATGTCTAGGACAAGCCAGGTCTGGCCAGGGTTCCGCATTTGGGGCTCTGGTTGTCGGTTTGAATCAGTGGATGTTTTGAGAGTCGGACATACGTAATCAGTGTTCTTCTGTCAGGTCCAGTACAAGTTTGGCCCGTTTCTAGAGACTTCGGGACTGGAAGAAGCACGTTGATGGTGTACAGGCCTCCTCGAGATCACCTCCAGGAAAAGCTCTCCTCATCTTGGGTATGCCCAAGCAATTAGAGCAGTACCATACCCACACAGGGGCTAGTAAACACATTTTAAGAGGAAGAATCATCAAGTACTGCCTCCACTTCATTTGCAGTTGTCAAGGAACTCGCAACTAGACACTGGCAGTAAAGAAGTGCTTTTCGAAGGGTCGAATTGTCTTTGCATTGCAAAGGGAACGGCGTTGCCCCACACGTGCACGTTGGGCAGGGTGTAGGTCTGCATAGGGATTGCTGCGACTCTTCATCAGATCCTACATGTCTTCATCAGACTACTTATGCAATTTTCTGGTATAGATAATGCTCTCCCACATGGTTTGAGCGAGAGAGAGTCCCCTGCACATGGTTGGCTCTGTGTTGACAGGTTGCTGCGGCATTGCTGCTGCTGAAATGGTTGAAGTCTTACCGTGGTTGACGTTTTTGCCATGTGACGAATCGGGCCCGATTTGTGCCAGTTTCCATGTTGACGACGGTGAAAGGTACAATGACATGCACATGGCACAACGACTTGATGTTCGATGCTCATGGTCTCCAAAGTTGAACATATTAGGAGGTGAAGTATTTAGGATGCGCTGAGAGTGGGACCCTTGTGAGCAGAGGTTGCGCATATGGGATAGGGAACCATAAGGGGGAGGCAGGTGCGTGGGGTCCGGTACACATTCGTGCAGCACCAATGAGACTGGCCCTCCGTCGCAGTGATGGCAAGGTTTTACAAAAGCTTTGTCTAAACTGAAAAGCAATACGAAGTGCTGACATCGTTACCAATCCAATTGATCGGTGGGATTCTGACAGCTCGAGGCCGAAGCTTTTGAAGGGCCTGACGTAGGCATCTGTCAACTGGATGTAGGCCATGAACGTGTTAGAGCATGGTACGGTCAAACTTTTAAGAGGGACTGAGCCGCTTCTGCAAGCCACTCCTGAGGCTTTGTTGCAAAGGTTCTTGTGGTCTGATCTTTCTCGTAGGCTCCAGGGTCTTGAAACCTGCAGACTGGCTGGTTTTTACATGTCTTGGGGCATGCAGTGGTTGAGAATTACAGGAACGCGTGGCACCTGTTTGTGTAGTACTGGTACGCACACTCAGCACATGTGACTGGTGAGCAGGTTCTTTTTATAAAAATTCGGTGGTGATATTAGGAGTTTTACTAAGACAGGTAGGTTGTTAACCTAGCTTCTCGAACAAACCAGGAGTTCAACAAACTCTGCTACTTCCGTTAAGGCCTTTCAATTACAAAAAGAAAACGGCGTTTGCCATGTGTAATGAATCGAAGCAGAAGCCGAGTTTTTTCCCCGCGTATGGGATGCCACAACCTGCGACCTGACCCTTGATTGTTTTAATATCCAAATTCTCGGTAACTTTGTCAGATGCAGACTAATTATTCAAATTTCCTTAATGCGACCGCAACTCTGTGCAAGCCTCAAAACCCCCCCCCCCCTCCCCCGCCCCCACCCAAAACAAAAAAAATGGGGGGGGGAGTGGGGGGAACCCCTTGGTGTGGGGTTTTTCTTTTTCGTTTTTTTTTGAATTGGGGGGGGGGGGGGGCGGGGGGGCCAAATCGAAGCAAAAGAGGCCTAAAAGAAGTGGCACAACTTAATCACGTTATCTGGCGGTGGGCGATTGCCTCAACTTTTCAGAATCATTTCTCATCACCTATGCCATCTCGACCAAGTACGCTGGTCTCTTTGTTGCAGATGCACCGCTGAAAACTTTTGACACCTCATTCTGGCACAAAGCCCTCTTTATTTATGTCCTAGATTGTCGCCAGACATGGGCAACTTGCACAGTGCTTCGCATGCCTCCAGCAAAAATAAAGTTACCCAAAGCAGGCAAGGACGCTGGTGCGGGTGGTCCAATACAGTTTGGCAAAATTTGCGCGCAAGCAGCTCCCCGTGTGCGCGCTGCGTTGGATCGTCTCCCCCAGCTCGCCCATGGCAAAAGAAGAACAACAATAACGAAGAAGAAGACAAAGATTGCATCTGGCAGACGTCATGGAAGGCGTTTGTCCGCCACCCCAGAGAGCCGTTGGGCGTGTTTTCCAACAGTCACTTTGCGGACCGAAGGGTCATTCCACCCCTCACTGGGAAGCCCAGCGGCAGGACCCCCACCATTGGATACCGCAGCTCCGAGCGGCCCAAGGGTGGCAAGTGCAGGAAGGCCAGACGAGGCCAGGGAAGGCTGAAACTGCGCACCACTCCCATGTGCTCCCGCAGGCTTACGCTGTACAATAGCAGCCAGGCCCCCGGCCCCACTAGAGGCCCCCTGGAACCCTTGGGGACGGTGCCATGCCCCAGGAGGTCTTACTGCGGTCCCTAGCGGAACCGGCCCCGCACGTGCTCCCGCTGCTGAACGCTGGGCGGAATCTTCCAGAAGCCCGGCTTTCCCCGCCAGCGTGACGCGGTGATTGCCTGCCTGGGCTTGTGGTGGGACCCTTGCAGCTGCAGCAGTCTGGTAGAGGTGATTGGCGGGGCCGCCGGGTCTCTCAGAGACTTGCCGCCATTTTGATTGGTCTGGAGCTTGCGCACCACCAACTGCTGTGTGAGCTGGCTTTGTGACATGCCCCTCGATTTTCAGGGTCCCCAATGGCAGGCGCGAGTGGCTGGGCCAACCCTTTGAGCCTGCACTCCCTTGGGCTTGGAGCTTGCTCGTGTTGGGTTCCGAGGGCTGTTTGGTTTGCCCCACCTCTCCAGCTGGCAGGGCAACGAGCTTGCGCTGCTCCTCCCTGTGTTGTTTCTCCAAGATCGCGGCTCTACACAAAAGCACAGAGCAGAGTGAGGGCTAAGGACATACTTTACATACGGATTTACAATCTTTGGTACGAGCAGGTAGCTACAGCGATGGAGAAACAGAGAAGGGAGTGAAAGGGGATGTTCCCTTTCAAAGAAATCAAAAGGTAAGTGTAGTTTCCTTTGTCTTGAATGCCAGTGTTTAGTCGGGAATGGTTGATTTGCATGGGTCGGGCGCATGCAACGGTAGTCTGATGAAGAATCAGGCTCAGAAACGTTCAAGACTGGACCAAAAAATGAGATGAGTGGACGGCTTTCACTTAATCATTGGCTAATCTGGTTGGTGTGACACATAAATGTACCACGATGATGCTAAGGGGGATTAGTTACTATTAACAATCACTTGCACATGTACACTTAAACAGAGCTTCATACTCCAGGGTGGAGCCTCAAGAATGCGAATAAGCAGATCCATCTGGAATTTAAAAAGAATATATAAAGTAAGCAGAATGTAAGCAGCTGCTGGCATACGACGTGGTGCGTGTGTGTGTGTGTGTGTGTGTGTGTGTGTGTGTGTGTGTGTGTGTGTGTGTGCGTGTGTGTGTGTGTGTGTGTGTGTGTGTTTGTGTGTGTGTTTGTGTGTGTATGTGTGTGTGTGTGTGTGTGTGTGTGTGTGAGAGAGAAAATACATTTTCAAAGGGACCTGGGCATGGAGTGGTCCGGTGCGCACAACAATTCGAGGCAGACAAGGCGTTGAAGCAAAAGTTCCCACCCACTGTCACTTGACCTCAAAAACAAAGGGACAAATGAAACGGAGTCCTCACCGGGCAGCATCCGAAAACCACTCTTGGTCGGCCTTTGGCAAAAAAGGCGTGAAGTCAAGCAGCAGCTCTTCATTGCCTGTCTCGGACAACAGGCGCAGAACACCCTTCAACAGGGTGCCCCTGTCTCTGTTCTCCTTGAATTGGACCAGCAGCTTCTGCAGCACCGCACCGCGTCTTCCTTTGCATCACCACATATATCTGTCGTTGCATCTGTTTGTTAAGAGTGAGTGAGTGAGTGTGTGTGTGTGTGTGTGTGTGTGTGTGTGTGTGTGTGTGTGTGTGTGTGTGTGTGTGTGTGTGTGAGTGTGAGGAGGGGGGTTGGGGGGAGTCTGGGTGCCTTTTCATGTGTGAAAGAGGGGAGGGGTGGTGCATCAGTGTGAGTGTGGCACCTTAACTGCCTTGGATTGAAGTACATGGCCTGTGTGTCCGCATTGTCCCATCCCACTTTGGCGAGGCGGGAGGCCACATTGAGGGGTCTGCTCGCCCGAGGGAAGTGAAGAGGGAGAGACCATCAGAAAGAGGAAAGGAGGGGAGGGGTGGGGGGGAGGAGGGAAAGGGAAAGGGAAAGGGAAAGGGGGAAGGCGGGGGAGCACTACCTTTCAGCCCCCCCCCCCACACACACACACACACACACACACACACACACACACACACACACACACACACACACACACACACACACACACACACACACACACATTTTGGAAGCGTGGAAATTTCAATGTGGATGGGGTCGGGGGCCCCACATGCAAACACAGGGCAGCACACCACAAAACCGCCATTGGCTGACGCACAAAGCAGGAAAGCGCACCTGCATCTCCGCAAACCTGTGGCCGAGCGCTAATTTGAGCTCGGTCAGGAAGGTGTCACTGCCCTTTGCTGTACCCGGGGCGCCGCGCCCGCTCGGCATCCCACCCAGGGGTCCCGCTTTTGCCAGCTCCGTCCTCAACACGTTCTCCTTCCCGTCACCGTGGCCAATGCCGCCACAAGCATGGTCGTCACCGCGCCTAGAGCTGCCGGCAGCCCGCTCCTCAGCTGTGGCGGAGACTCCCGCCCCGGTGCGAGCAGGAGTGCCGCCCATCCTCCGGAGGGGCCCTTCTTTGCCGTTTGCGCTGGAAAGGCCCCCATGGGAGGCCGGCCCCTGCTGCG
>MVGU01000530.1:267500-305000 GCA_002005505.1 Botryococcus braunii
CAAAATTGTCGACAACGATGATGATAATAATGGTGATGCTGATGATAAGCGCCTGGTGATTATGATGATGGTGATGCCAGTATACGACAAGAAAAAGGCGGGAGAAAGTGCGGCACAATGTCAGGAATGTGAATGTGAGGTTTTGTTGATTCATATTCATGTGAGAGACCGAGCCCTCAGGTCTGACCCCATACCATGACATGCCTACTTCCTCTAGATGTTGCCCTTTGAGAAGCGAGAGTGGAAAAGAGATTGTAGAGAGCCACCCACCTGCAGACAGCGAAGAAGATTGCTCCCGAGGAGGAGGGGTCCTTCAGCTTCATCCGGAAATCCTCTGCGGCTTGGCTGAAGGCCGAGCTCTCCTGTGCCAATTTCTCGCATCATTTGAGACCCTTACTTGTCCTCTCCAGAAAAAAGGAGAACTGGGACGAGCTTCCTAACTTCCACCTCAATAATCCAAAGAATTTGATACGATTTTACATTACTTGTTCTCTTCTTCTGTTACGGCTCACCATCATGTCAGAACGCCTCTATTCCTTGCAGTCGTCTCGAAAAGTTCGTCTGTCAGAAATCCAATGCCTCCTTGTGTCTGGCCAGAGTTACACGACATGATATGACGTGACATTAAGACCCCACTTGTCCGGGCTGCATAGTGCTCGTACTTCAAAACCTCACCTGTCTTTTCACTGCTTGACAATGCCACGTCATTCACACAACACATGCAAATACACATGCACGCAGGCACGTACGCACGCACGCGCGCACATACACACACACACACACACACACACACACATACACACGCGCGCGCACACACACACAAACACGCACACGCGCGCGCATGCACGCACGCACACACACAGACACACATCACACACACACACACACACACACACACACACACACACACACACACACACACAGAGAGAGAGAGAGAGAGAGAGAGACAGTCATGCACAAGGAGTAGAGGGCACATCAAGAAGACGTCTCCACCCACATGCATGAGCACGCACACAAAAAAAGGACGAGGGAAAGAGGGCAGCACACCGTACATAAGTCTTCATGAGGTGAATTAACAGGATAGAAGGGAAGCACACCCGGGGTTCCACGACAGCCTGCTTCTTGTGAGTTATGGTCTCCCAGATGGTGGTGAAAGCCTTCCAGGACCTGTTCTCAGTCCTCTTCCAGTAGTCGATGCAGGTTTCCAGCACGATATAGGAGGGAAAGAAGACCAGCAAGCCATCCGGGACAAGGGCAGAGAAGCGTGCTATGGCGAGGCCCAGGTCCTGTTTATACTCCTGTTTGTCTCGGCTGCCATAGCTGCTGTTTAGGGCCTGCCCTCCGGGTCCAACAGGTATCACCCCGATCCAGACCTGCTTCCCAGACCATTGCCGATTCAGATCATCATCATTTCATCTACCATTGTCTGGTATATATGGACACCACCACTCCCCAATCTGTAACAATGGACCATTCTCCACGCGCCTGCACTCCCCATGCGTGAGAGTGAGAAACCAGGTCAGGGGAGAAGTGGGCGAGAGATACAGGATGGGGAAGAGAAGGGAGAGGAGGCGAAGAGGGAGAGGGAGTCGACAGAGGGAGGGGGGAGGCAGAGAGGGGGGACGACACACACACACACACACACACACACAAACACACACACACACACACACACACACACACACACATCACACACACACACGCATGCACGCACACACACACACACATCACACACACACACACACACACACACACACACACACACACGCACGCTCGCACGCACAGACAGAGAGAGAGAGGGGGAGAGAGAGAGAGAGAGAGAGAGAGAGAGAGAGAGAGAGAGAGAGAGAGAGAGAGAGAGAGAGAGAGAGAGAGAGAGAGAGAGAGAGAGAGAGAGAGAGAAAGAGGGAGTGGGGAAAGAGCTTGTTTGAGCAGGTATATTGGTGTGTGGGCGCTTTCTCTCCTTGTAGTCAGTCTTCCCTCCCTCCTTCCCTCCCTCCCCCCGTCCCTCCCCAGCCCCTATTCCTCCTCAGCTTTTTTCCGGCCCCTCTCTCCCGCTGGGTTCCCAACAAGTCTCTCCCTCTCTGTCCAAGCCAGTCTATCCCGTTCACGCCCATTCAGTCTATCCCAGGCCCAACCCAGGCCTTTCCCAACCACTCTAGCCCAGCCGCGATGTCCCTTCCTTGCCAACCTCCCACTCCCTTTTACACTGCCGTCCTCCATAAAGGTCTCCCATGCTGGCAAACAAGCGCATGATGCCGGCAAACAAGACTCCTATGCGGGCAACACCTGGCGGGGGTCGATGACATGGGGGTTCTCCAGCTGGATGGGGAAGGGGGAGCCCAGCTCAGCAGCGAAGCTGGAGAGGGGCGTCAACGTCCCGGAGGTCAGGATGAAGCTGCGAACCTTCAGCGCCTGCAGCTGCTGCATTGTCACTGCTGCGGAGAAGCACCAGAAGGACAGTGTCGGCACTTCGTGCCCTGTTTCCACCCATCGCCCCACCTTTGACGTCGGTCGGCTATTATTGCAGTACACTTGTACTGCGATAAAGGGATCTTCCTTTGCATCTTGCGGGGAGAGGACACACAAAGAAAACACCGAGTTTTCCCCACAACCGCTTGGCACTTGCTCCCGGGAAGAAAGTCAAAAACAATATAGACAATGACGGCACAGGAGCGCAAACGAAAGCACGCCCGGACAGACAGTCACTCAACACACACACACACACACACACACACACACACACACACACACACACACACACACACACACACACACACACACACACACACACACACACACACACACACACACACACACATCAGACATGCAGGCACTCATGCGCACTCTGCTTGATAAACATGGAAATTCGGAAGAAAGGAAGCGGGGGAGAGGTCCTCGCCTTTCACGCGTTCCTTTCGAATATGGACACGAAATCCCTCAACAGGGGCCGAGCTCTGGCCAGGGGGCCCCTCCAGGGTACCGAATGCCAGTCGAAGCGCCTCTGCCAACACTGTCAGCTTGTAATTGCCCGCCTGAGACTTTGTCCTGCATTTTGCACTTTGCATATCAGCAGACACAGCATGTGCACATTTGCAAACTCATCTAAAAAATTTCCTTCTTTCAACGCATCCCTCCCTCTCCCTCCATCTATCTCTCCTTCCCTCCCCCCTTCTTCCCTTCCCATTCCCTTTCCCCCTCCCTATCTTGCGGAATTTAGGCTCACAAATCATTGCCCACAAACATTAGGATATGGGGTTCAAGGAGGATAAAAGGGGGCTAGGGATGTGGAAATGGACCTGCACTGTGACCTAGACGACTAATTCTGCTTCTTGTGGGCAAGGTTTTGCCTTTAGTGTTCTCTTACTACCCCACCATCCAGCTTTTCCCTCATCTCCACCTCTCTGACACGCGCACACACACACACACACACACACACACACACACACACACACACACACACACACACACACACACACACACACACACACACACACACACACACACACACACACAGATAGGGGGAGAGGAAGAAAGAAAGAGAGAGAGAGAGAGAGAGAGAGAGAGAGAGAGAGAGAGAGAGAGAGAGAGAGAGAGAGAGAGTGTGTGTGTGTGTGTGTGTGTGTGTGTGTGTGTGTGTGTGTGAGTGAGGTAGAGAGAGAAAGAGAGGGGGGATGGGGAGTTTACGGGTGCAGATCTACTCCAGAGGTCTGAGAGGCGCAAGGTGCACATTCAACTTATGCCTGCACTATATGAGGGAGCACGCTGCATGAGCAGGTGCGGGGTTCCTCACACGCAACGCACCTGCGACCCTGTTGGATGGCGTCGTCCGACAGGAGCTCAACTGCGTCATCCAGGAGGCTGCTCATTAGCAAAAAGTTGGCGGGCTTCAGACCAATGCTTTCCAGCAGCTCGAAGAGGTATCGGCCGGGGGCTGTGAACCCGTTGGGGCCCCCCAGTCGGTTGGCAATGTCAGCCACGGCATCTTCCAAGCGCTTCAGGATCCGCTGCAGAAGGATGAGGTCCGTAGTCATCTGGCTGTACCGCTGGACAGCACCAGGCCCCTGCCCCTGCTGCACCTCCCGAACACCTCCTTCTCCCCCTCTTCCCTGACGTGGAGTTGGAACTGGATGTGTGTATGTGGGGGGGGGGTGGAGAGCGAGAGCGAGAGCGAGAGAGAGAGAGGGGGGGGGGAAGGGAGTCTGCGCATGCGCGTGTGTGTGTGTGGGCAGGGGGGGGGGGGGACGGTTGGAGGGGTTGGGGGGCATGTGCTCTGCTCTTTTGTCTGTGCACATGTGTGCACGAGTGCATGCAATACCCACGCGCCACACTCCCACAGAGTCAGCATATGTGTGCAGCAGCCGATGCCAGGTACTTGCACACTCTGTGTGTGTGTGTGTGTGTGTGTGTGTGTGTGTGTGTGTGTTGTGTGTGTGTGTGTATGTGTGTGTGTGCGTGTGCGTGTGTGTGTGTCTGTCTGTGTGTGTGTGTGTGTGTGTGTGTGTGTGTGTGTGTCTGTGTGTGTGCGCGCGCGCGGGTGTGTGTGTATAATTGACAGCGACCACGGTAGGAGCAATGGAGTCTGCCTACAATGTGTGCCCACACCTATGGGTGTGGGAAGGTGGTAGAGGCAATGGGGGGTTTCCTTCAGCAGGTGCGTGGAAAAGAGATGGAAGGTGAGTTTGTGAAGGTGGTGGTAGAGGGCAGGAAACAAAGATCAAACGGCATGGTTTTGGTCTTTGTATGCCGCTGTGGTAAATAAGATTAATGACAAAAACAGTAGTAAATGGTTGGTCAGGGCGGGGGAAGTGGGGGCCTCACATCGGTGGTCCCGTCGGTGTCCCGTCGGCGGGCGGCTACCTCGGCCGCCAACAGCGTCTCCTGAATGCATCCCGCCAGCACGCCCGCAGGAAGGTCCCAGGAGCTGGCCTCCATGCACCGCTCCTGCGCCTCCCTCAGACTCCCTCAGAGACGCCTCCACGCCCACCGCCTGTTCCGTGTTGATGGCAGGGCTGCTATCAAGGGCTTTGTGGTTGCTTCAGGGTCGATGTTTCTAGGCGTGCGCGTGGGCGTGCATGAGAACAGACGTACCGTGACGTTGTGGGCTTCATCAAAGATCATGATGCACTCCTGCCAGTCGATCTTGAGGCCCGCGCGGGTTACAGGGTCCACCAAATAGTTGTAGGGCATGAATATGATCTCCGAGGTACTGGCCAACGACCTGGCCAGGAAGAAGGGGCAGGGCCCTCGGGGCCCGGTCCCCACCGCCACCAGGTCTTCTATGTCCATCGGCTGCGAGTTGATTTCCGGCCTATCCTTCATAAACTTGTCCACGCGGTTTCCCCTGCCCCCCTCTCCCCCGCTAAGAAGAAGAAGAACCTCAAAGTCTCTCTGTCTTGCCATCCTCAGCCTCCATTTTTTGCTAGGACACAAAATTAAACCAGACATAAATTAAATTACAGAATAAGGACAAGCGGTGGATCTCACGCGTGCGTACGCACGCGCGCACGCACACACACACACACACACACACACACACACACACACACACACACACACACACACACACACACACAGGTATGTTTAAAAGGTGGAAAGCAAGGGAGGGGCTCCAATAGCAGTTACTTCGACCCTTTGATACAGTCCTGCTTGGAAATCATTCTTACAGGGTAAAAATAGAAGTCCCCACGCAAAAGATCATGCACAACCTGCGGTCTTGCAGACCTTCCCCCCAACACTTTCCTGCTTGAAACATCTATTCACAGGATAAGAACAGAACTCACCACGAACAAGATCGGGCGCGACTCGCGGTTCTGCACGCATGATTCAAGAGGTTTCCCTGCAGTTTGGCAATTGCAGGATTGACGCACAGCTGCTGGCGTGAACCAATGACTGTGGATCTCGGCCTGCACCCTCCAGAGAATGTCAAGCACTGGGGTGCTGCATCACATATTTGACGTGCTCCCTTCAGGGCCCTCGCTAGCCAGCTTCTCCACACATTTTCAGTCTCCCGCCTTGGCTAATGCTTTGTCAAGGAAAGGATCAAAAATGATATGGGGTATGCAACACCATTCAAATCGGAGATAAATTTGCGTAAAGCTGTGAAGATTCAGTCTAGATGGGGAGATAAAACATCTAGCTGCACGCCGGAGATGTGGTATTCAGCAACCCAGACGTCTTTAACCTTCATCGCCTGTAATATTGCCGCGCGGGTGCGCGCGCGCACGCGCGCACACACACACACACACACACACACACACACACACACACACACACACACACACACACACACACACACACACACACACACACACACACACACGCACTCACGAATGCGCACACAAACAAACCCCAACCCAAAGGGAGAAAGAAAATCCTGACGGACAGCACCCAATCATGTCAAGCCGTGCCTGTAGTTGGTGCGCTTCAGCTCTTTGATGACCTGCGCCAGTTGGGAGTGGGTGCGGGAGGAGTAGATGATGGGAGGTATGCGCCAGGGCTCCTCAGTTTGCAGCTCTGCCAATCCCTCCTTGAGAGTTTGGGCCCAGGACTTTGATCCCTCGGTAGAGCCCACAGCGACAGCTACTTTTGCAGCTTCCCTCTTCTGTAGGCGCCCGCCCATGAAGCACCTCTTGAGCTCCATGCCGCTTCTGATCGGCAACATAAGAAGCAAGGGGTCCATAATGACAGTTGGCTTCATGACACAGGTGAGGTTCTCCTGACTGGTGGTAAAGTTGGGCAGGAGTGCACTTACAGGATTTCTGTCACCTAAATCAAAAACGAAACATCTGACACAGTCTCATGTGGGTCATGAAGCGTCAAGTATGGCCTGCACTGTTCAGGTTGGTGGTCTTTTGGCGACCTACTGGCAGGAGTTCTCGCATGCTTTCAGATCCATGCAAAGTCGAATTTTGCCTACATCCAGTCTTTGAAGATGGGCAACCCTCTACATCCTTCTGATGTAGACTTAATTGCCTTGGTTGTGTGGTTTGATTGTCAGCGTAAGGCGTACCTGGCGTTTCATAGCTTCTCTCCAAGCAAGGGTTGCACACAAGAGGCACAGAGTCTTTCCCGTTCCTGTTGGACTTTCCAGGAGCGCATTTGTCCCCTAAAAAGTCACCAAGTCCCGATGTCAGGGTTTTCAACAAGGGTCTGATAGACAAGCAAACTGAACCAAGTGTTTCTATCCATAAAGATGCTCTACATGGGCCCTAATAACCTCCTAAGCCACGGATTGGTGCATGGATGTGGAGGGGCTGGGGTGGACCTCTTGAAGAGCTTGGATGACCTTCTCCATGTATGCCAGCTGCAAGAGTCACACATCAGTTATCCAGAAAGCCTCAAACAATGTCTTGTTATTGATTTAATGCACCTGTACATACCTGACAAGGGTAAGCATCATGTGGAAAGTCGACCTCTACTCCTCGAAGCTCGTAGACTGGCATAGCGGCTTCCCACTCTACTCAGCGTTGCCTACCAAGAACGAGTCCATGCCATTGTACTGGCATTCGATACCAGGTGCTTTACAAGTGCACATTTAAAATTGCACGTATCGGAACATAAGGGTAATAAGGGCATGTGGTCGTCAAAAAAAGGGTCGCGAAGGTTGATTGGAGCCTGTTACCTACTGATAAAGGGGTTGGATAACGTCAAGACTGATATCGATTGAACAAGTAGAGTAAAAAGCGGCAGTGGAAACGTTTTGACTGATATGTTATGCATGATCTGGCGCCAGGGCCTGGCCAGCTGCTCTGAGGCAGTTCAGATTGTGCACGTGACTCCGGAAAGGGCGGAATTAGCACGTGACGCAGTACGGGAGGGTCTGCCCGAGCTACGAATTCGGGATTTGGAAGAACAGCAGCATTTCTGTTAAACTATCGACGTTATTACATACATCATCATTAAAGCCCTACTTTATTGATCAGAAATATGCAGTCTAATGTGAGAGTTACTGCAGGGAGTTGCCTCGATTTTAAAGGCAGTGCAATCCGCCCGACTAGGGTACGGATATCAAGAGATCACAGAGTGTGCCATCTACATGCACCTGGCTGTTCTAGGAGGGGCAGAAATGTTGGAATGGAAGTTAAAGCTGTGGCGCAAGAGGTCAAAGAGGTAACCCCAAGAGGCCCTTGTAGTTTGCACGGACGGCTGTTCGGCCGGAATGGGTTTCTTCGTGCCCTTAAGATCAGCGGAATTGTAACAAAGTCGATAATGATCTCATTTATCTCTTTCGTGAGCTTTCAAATAGCACTAAAGCCTAACGGCATTCCAGGCGACGGATACGCCGACCGCAGCGTTAACGGCCTTTGACAGGGTAGAAATCCTCTCCGAGTCCCTACCTTATCTTCAAATGTTCCGGGGTAAAACCATTGTTGTAAAGTATGGAGGAGCAGCAATGAAGAACCCGTCACTCATGGTAACCACCAGCTTGACTTGTCTTGTATGTTGCGGTGCTAGATTGTTTTCTGCTTTTCCAAGACATCCACTTTGCCACCCCTATGTAGTTTTCCAGAAGGCAAAAGTCCAAATGATACATGCATTTTTGTAATAATGCGACTGTTGAACACATCTGCTGCATGTGATGGCAGGGGGGAGTAATAAATGATTTGGTTTTGCTCTCCACTGTTGGTATCCTTCCTGTTCTGGTCCATGGCGGCGGTCCAGAAATAAATCAGTGGTTGAAGCGGGTGGGCATTGAATCCAAATTCGATGCTGAGACCGGGTTACGGGTCACTGACGGTGTGGGACCCCCATTATTCCTCCAACTGGACTTTCGGTTGCTCCGCAAGCCACTTTGTGAATCTCTTCCTTGTCACAACTGGCAAGCAACTGGTAGCTAGCGAAGAATGCGTACCTGTGTTGGTTGCGCTGCTTCCCCATGAGAACGCTGTCACGAGATCTTTTTGATATCATAAACAACCATCTCCCCTTTCCCATCCCTCTGCCTCCACTTCCATCCCCCCCCCCCTTTGAGAGCGCCTCTCTACCCCTCAAGGCCCCCCCCCCCTCCCAGGGGGGCGGAATCCTTCTCGCAACGCCCTCCCCCCCCCCCCAAAAAACCCCCAGTTCCAGCCTCTGCATTATTTGCGCACACTTTAGTGCAAGAGGTGTGCGAACAGATTCTTACAGTTGGGAGTGTTGGCTTCACAGAGTAGATGGAATGTCCAGAAGCTCCTGAGCAGTTCCCAAATTTCGACCCAAGGGTCAGAAATGATGCTGAGCGATTTTGCATTTTGGGTCCAGAGCCAACTATGGAGGTGGTCCAGGCCGTATTGGCAGGAACTGTAAATAAGAACTTGGTGCGCCTCATCCAGCAAGCAGGCGGGCGTGCAGTGGGCTTGTGCGGTATTGATGGAGGTGTCATTATGGCAAGACAGGTATCCCTTGGTGACTGTGCTGTTGAATGTGTTACGGCCTTGGGCTCCAGCCGTGCCCCTAACAGCTCTTGGCCTGGTGTCATTATCTTAAGCTCACTTGGGTTCTGTGATTGTGTATATGCAGTGTTTTGAGGGGGGGGGGGGGGAAGTGGCATTGGGTTCCGCTGCTTGTGTATATATACACAATCAGCAATACATGCAATGTATGCATGCATGTACCAGTATATGCATGCATGGGGTATGTATATATGCAATGTTTTGGGGGGGAGGGTGGGCCGTCATTAAGGGCTCTCTTTGGGTCTCTATCCTAACAGACTCCGGCCCCAAGCACTTATTTTCCCGTTTTTGAGCCTCTTGCTTGCTTTAGTGGCAGTACAGCGACCCTCAGAAAAAAGCAGCATGCCAGCAGGTGTCGGCATGCTGCATGCGAAGACGTTCGTGTTTTCCATTACAAAATGAAGCTGCAGCTACATCAGTGTTTGTCATGGGAATATGAGTGACTGCAAAGTGCCTTGGCATGCGGGTTTTTTATTAGCTTCCTTGGGGGCCTGGTTCCAAAAGTTTGTTTGGTAATTCAAGTTAGAAGATTAAGCATTGCTTGAAAACTTTTATGGCTACGTATGAGCAGGTAGGTGACAGGCACATAACGAGACACGGGGTGGACGGTAGGGTTGGCAAAGGCATACAAAGGCCCTCGGCTACGTATTTTTTTATGTATGCTTAGGCGCACGTACTAGGCCGCAGAGTCCACATAAGAGTGTGTTGCAGTTGCGCTGTAATTTATTTACATATTCACACACTGCATCCGTGCCATCTGTACTTCCCCTCTTGCTTGCACGTCCGGCAGCTCGCCTGGCAGGAATGCATGCGCGTGTACGAACACGCGCACGCACGCACACACACACGGACGCACGCACGCGCGCACGCGCGCGCGCACACACACATACACACACACACACACGCATGCACGCGCACAAACACACACACACACACACACACACACACACACACACACACACACACACACACACACACACACACACACACACACACAAAACACACACACACACACACACACACACACACACACACACACACACACACACAAAGGAGGGGGGGAGGGCGGGTATCAGTTTCACATAAGACAGGGGCTATTTGCACCTTCACGTAAGACAGGGGCCATTTGGACTTTCACGTCAAACTAGGTGGTCCCTCCGAAGTCAAAGACTCTAAAATCCGAAACCTGTTTCTCAAGGCATGGGCGTCTCGGCCGGTGGCAGGTACTGGAGGGAAGGATTGGGCTGGTGGGGGACATCACTAGCATAGACGCCTCGCTGGTGAAGGTCTTGGTGGGGTCTAGCTTTCTTCCCGTCATTTCTTCGGTGGCCCTGGACCCGCAGGGCCGCTCCCTCAATGTGAACGCCGATATCGCTGCAGGCGAGGTGCGGAAACACCCTGCTCCATTTCCCCAACCCCCTCTTCCCGTTCCTGTTGTGAGCACGTCGGCTCTCATCCTCCGTTTCTTTCGTTGTTGCCTTCATAAGCTGCGTAAAGGTGGGCACGCTCTGTGCTGGCTTGTCCCTTTCGTTGTCTAGCTTTGTCTGGCTTTCCGTATCACTGATGCCGCTGTTGCCTTCACCACCACGTATGCCTGGACAATGTCATGATGCTGAGATTTGTAGGTCAGCAGGGTACTGGGGCCCACGGATTGGGTAGAATCCACTTTTTGTTTAAATATGCAAAGTATTGGCTCGCAATTTTGAATTGTACGGTCGTGGCCCCACGTGAATTAATCCTTATGGAAGAGCAGCCTGACCTTCAAGAGGGGGTCCTAAGGGAATCAAGTATAGGGGAGAGCAAGGTTTCCCGTCGTTCTCTCGGGTGGGGAGATACTTCTTTGGACTTCTGTAACAAGGCTTATTAGTCACATGATTTTGGGGCGACTGGTGAAGGAGGGGTTGCAAACAGTGCCCTGGCACAAGTGGAAGCAAATTGTTTAAGTGAGCGCCACTTATTGCAAGAGGAGGGGTGGAGAAAATACGGTAATGAGTGAGGGCTGGTGCAATTAGGGAGCACCGCTTCTTGTTTCGGGGGAACGACAGAAAGCACCAGATACTGCATAGTGGGCAAGAAAACATTTAGACACTAGAAGGACAGGGAGGGACAGGAGGGAAGAGAGAGGACGGGGGGTGGAGGGGAGGGTGGAGGGAGTGGGGGAGGGGAAGGGGGAGGGAGGGTTGAGGGGAGGTGTGGAGGGATTTGGGGATGGGAGAGGGAAAGGGACAGGGGGAGGGTAAGGGGAAGGGGGAGGGAGAGGGAGAAGGAGAGGTGGAGGGAGACAGGGGGAGAGGGAGAGGGAGGGGGAGAGGGGGAGGGAGACAGGGGGAGAGGGAGAGGGAGGGGGAGGGGGAGGGAGACAGGGGGAGAGGGAAAGGGAGGGGAGAGGGAGAGGAGGGGGAGGGGGGGGGAGAAAAGGGGGGGGTTGTAAGACATAGAGCGCGCAGGGGGGTTGGTGATGACTGTGACCGGAGGGACTTCCCTGAGTACGCCCTGGCAGAGCTCATGAAACCTGCAAACGACAAATAGCATATTTGAAGTAAGCACTGGAGGTTGCCTCCGCGTTGGGGCTTTGGGTTTTTCAAAGCACCAGGAGCAATTCCGGGGTAAGATCAACACTAAGATCGTGAGTAGTAATGCTGGCTAACCAGTGAAAGTACTTTCTTCTGACCCATGGGCCGGGCTTTGGTAGATTGCAGCGGCGCTGCAAGCGGAGAAGCTGATACTGATGACAGACGTGCCGGGAGTGATGCGGGACAAGAATGATCTCAGCACCAAGTTTACAAATCTGACCATTACAGATGTGCGGGAGCTGATTGCTGATGGCACCATCGCTGGCGGCATGATTCCCAAGTACAATTCCCTCACCTTTCCCTGTATATTCGCGAACATGTGTGTGCACGCACACACACACACAGAGAGGGGGGAGAGGGAGGGAGGGAGGGAGGGAGGGAGAGAGAGAGAGAGAGAGAGAGAGAGAGAGAGAGAGAGAGAGAGAGAGAGAGAGAGAGAGAGAGAGAGAGAGAGAGTATGTGAGAGAGAGAGTATGTGTGTGTGTGTGTGAGAGAGAGAGAGAGAGAGAGAGAGAGAGAGAGAGAGAGAAGAGAGAGAGAGAGAGAGAGAGAGAGAGAGAGAGAGAGAGAGAGTGTGTGTGTGTGTGTGTGTGTGTGTGTGTGTGTGTGTGTGTGAGCGTGTGTGTGAGCGTGTGTGAGTGAGTGCCAGGGAGAAAGGAGGGGGGGAGGGAGGGAGGGATGGCATGGGGTTGTCGAACAAGACAAAGCTGGGTGGGTGTGGCACCATAGGTGATAGCAAAAAGAACGATACAGACTAAGTTTTGCACTCTAGACGCTTACAAGCCCAGACGCAGCCTGCATGCACGTCCGTTGTCCCATGTCACAGTTCATCAACAGAAAAGTTCTCAGCATTCAACCATGAAAAGTTGATTACTGACACCACGAGGGTGAAAACGATAGGGTGTGGTTCCCCTCTTACCCTTGTGTAACCCTTGTTTACACCCTAGGGTGTGGCTCCCCCATGTATCAACGTATCAAGAAGTCTTGAACTGCGCAAGCGCACACGCTGCACGTAGGAAACCCCTCGCGGGGGCATGAGTGTTATGGCTGTGTATCACCAAGCATGGGAGTTTGCTCTATTGCAAATAAAGGCAACAAAGCAAGAGCAATTTGGGGAACACAGGGTGGAGTGCTGCGTAAGGTGTTTAGCCCAAGGGGTGCGGGCGGCTCACATCATAGACGGGCGGCAACGGCACTCTCTTCTCATGGAGCTATTGACGGACGAGGGCGTGGGAACCATGATTACTGGCTAAGCCTCAGCTGTGTAACCTCAAGACACCTCATCGTACCTTAACACCTCAAGTAGCTACTCAACGTTTGCGGTTGATGCCGGCTTGGGTATTCCAGGCCAAGACAAAGCACTCTCACAAATTTAAACGAGGAGGGTTTGGGGTCAAATGCACTCATCTATTCCGATTGAACAAGGTTGGACTTTGGAGCCCTTCTTAGTAGACACCCGAGAGGGTACAACCAAGGCTCGGTTCAACGTACACCCGAGACGGTACACCAAGAAGGTCGGCTGTCTCTGCTTTTCCACATGAAGGCAGAAGCTTCTAAAGGCTTAAGCCCGGCTTCTAAAGGGGCTGGAAGGGGAGTTAAGAGTGCGGGGTGGAGGCAAGTGAGTGGATTTTCTGTGAGGTGCGGTGCAATGAAACGTTATGGAACCGTACAGAGTTGATTGGGAATGTGTATAGAGGATTTGTGATGAAGAATGTGGGAGGTGATGGGGAAGCTGGAATTGGGGGGAACTCAGAATTGTTGATTGTGAAGGGTGCATCAAGGGAGAGGGTATGGGGAATGAGAGGGATAGCGTAAGAGATGGGCAGGGATGGGTACATGTGTGAAATGGGAAGGTGGGATGGGAAGGGGTGGATGTGGGATATGAAACGAGAGACTTTATAGTGGCAAAGGAAGAGAGAGAGAGACGAGACACCAGTCAGGTTAGAGCATTCAGCGGAATCTGTTACAAGCCGGTCAGCACCGGGACTTCCTTCGACGCCAAGACGCGTGCCACTTTCCAGAACCTTCATTTCAGGACCCGGCAGCTTCCTGCCCAAAATCCTACACATTTCAGGACCTGGCAGCTTCCTGCCGTTACAACTTCCCCCTCCCCTACATGGGAGCGTCCTCGCTCACATCAGAGCAGTCATCACGAGCAAGACTCTGTAAGGTAAGAGTTCTTCAAGCAGTGTACATGCCGTCTACACTCGAGCAACAATATTTTTTTACACACATAGCTTTGGCGACAAGTTTGTTGAGCCTCCAATGGTGAGGTACGCCAGGGTACGTCAGTGAGCTTTGTTCATCATCATTCATGGCTTGAAATTGTCATGGCGGGCTTCAAAGTGGATCGATGATCTACACTTAACATCATGCGCGCGCTATACAGCTCACCGTACTGAACTTATAGTGGCAAAGGAAGAGAGAGAGAGACGAGACACCAGTCAGGTTAGAGCATTCAGCGGAATCTGTTACAAGCCGGTCAGCACCGGGACTTCCTTCGACGCCAAGACGCGTGCCACTTTCCAGAACCTTCATTTCAGGACCCGGCAGCTTCCTGCCCGAAATCCTGGCATTGGACCTGGCAGCTTCCTGCCGTTACAACTTTCCCCTCCCCTACATGGGAGCGTCCTCGCTCACATCAGAGCAGTCATCACGAGCAAGACTCTGTAAGGTAAGAGTTCTTCAAGCAATGTACATGCCGTCTACACTCAAGCAACAATATTTTTTTACACACATAGCTTAGGCGACAAATTTGTTGAGCCTCCAATGGTGAGGTACGCCAGGGTACGTCAGTGAGCTTTGTTCATCATCATTCATTGCTTGAAATTGTCATGGCGGGCTTCAAAGTGGATCGATGATCTACACTTAACATCATGCGCGCGCGATACAGCTCACCGTACTGAACTTCCCACTTGTATAACAACGGGGTGACACGCGGGGAGCAACTAAGCCCTTCTCCCTCCCCCCGGCGGGCAGCCATGCTGTACCCGCAACAAACAAGTGCAGGAAAAGATCGCCTCTCCGTGTCTAAGTCCGCCTCTTCTTAGCCGTAGTATTCGTAGTTGCTGAGGCATGCGCATTACTTCGCTTCTTAGTACCGTTGCCTGCAGCCGCGACACCATTCGTGCGCTTCCGTGTTCCCACCTTCTCATTGAGAGCGCGACCAGCCCAGTACTCCTGGACAACCTCTTGGGCATGTTCTATTAATCCTGCTTCTGGTTCCCATGAGTTTCGCTCAGGCCCGTAGCCTTTCCATTTTACCAAGTATTCTTTCTTCGGCGCATGGTGTGCAGCCTTCTTCTCTCGATGCATCAAAATACACTCCACCTCGTATTCCCAATCACCATCAATCCAATCTGGCGGAGGTGAGGGAGCCACATTGACACCCTTATGATATGGCTTCAACAGCGACACATGAAACACATTGTGAATGGTGTATTCATCAGGCAACTCCAGCCTATATGCAACAGCGCCAATTCTAGCCAAAATCTTGAATGGCCCAATGAAACGAGGCAAAAACTTCTTGGTGCCAGGATGCTTCCAACGAATATTCTTAGTGGACAAGAGTACTTCTTGCCCAACTTCATACTCAACATGTCTGCGCCCCTGGTTAGCATAAGTGCGCTGCCTATCTTGTGCCTCAATCAGGTTGCGCTTCGCTAACGCGAGATCATCATGCAACTTTATAGCAAATCTTTTAGCCGACGGAAAAGTGGTCCCAGAAATCACTGCAAAAGGCTCAATAGGATCCTCCCCATACACCAACCGGAATGGAGTTGTGCGAACGGATTCTTGATAAGCATTGTTATAAGCGAATTGTGCGGCTGGCACATGCACATCCCAATCATGTTGTGGAGGACTAACATAATGCCGCAACATGTCCTCCACAATGCGATTCACACGCTCAGTTTGGCCATCAGTCTGTGGATGATAAGCCGTTGAAAAGACAGACCTCGTGCCCAAAATTTTAAACAACGCTTTAGTGAAGGCACTCGTGAACACCGTTCCGCGATCAGTCAACACCTCTTTAGGCATACCGTGCAGATTAAACACACGATCCACAAACACATCAGCAAGACCTTCAGCAGACAGCTGATCAGTTGTTGGGATGAAATGCGCATATTTAGACAGTCTGTCCACAACCACAAGGATAGCATCATTCCCGTTCACCGTTTTGGGTAAGTCAGTAATAAAATCCATGGAGATGCTTTCCCACCTTCGTGAAGGAATTGGTAGAGGCTGCAGCAGACCAGCTGGCAGTGAGGTATCCACCTTGTTGCGCTGGCACGCATCGCAAACGCGAAGAAAATCTTCAACACCTTCCCTCAGCTTCGGCCACCAAAAATACCGTTGTATTTTCTCCAACATTTTAGTCCGGCCCACATGGCCTGCCTGTGGCACTTCATGGTTTTCTTTGAGAATGGCTTCTTTGAGCTCTTTATCTTTACCATCTGCCATTTCGGGAACATACATTGCTTTTCCACGGAACCAGTAACCATCTTTAGCGACCAACTTCACTCTTTGTCTTTTACGCCCATCCCTTAGAAGATGATCCTTCTCATACGCGGTCCGTATGCGGTGCAACCAGTCTTCCCCCTCGGGGCACCACATGGTGAACCCATCCGGGCACGCGTCGCCCGAGTCACTTGCTGCTCTAGGGACCACCCCACCTAATGGCGGGGCCGTACCGCCTCCAGTGGAACGCGCCCCCTTGCGCGTAAGTACAGCACACCTAATACGATGACCTATGCCGCGCCCCCCCATCGCGGCCCTATGCTGAACAGAGCCCCTAGGAGTGTGCACCAAAGAATTAACGACGAACGCTGGATTCCTACTCAAAGGGTCCGCAACATTAGTACGACCGGGCTCATACTTCCACTCTATAGAGTACATCTGGAGCAACTCCGACCACCTGGCTTGCCGAGGGCTCAAAACCGATTGGGACGGCAAAAACGTGTTTGCTGCATGATCAGTGACCACTTCAAAGGGTTTCCCAAGGAGATAACATCGCCAATCAGTCAATGCCATACACACTGCAGCCAACTCTTGCTCGGTGACATGATAATTTCTCTCAGCATCAGAAAATTTCCGGCTCATATAGGCACATGGGCGTCCATTTTGCTCAAGCACAGCACCAACACCATTCTTTGAGTGTTGTGTTAATTAATTTTATGCCTTTCCCTCAGAGGAGTAATAATGGCAAGTCTCCGTATGAAGACAATACCAATTAGGAAAGAGAGGCAGAACCCTGAGTTCTGCCAGGCAATACATGCATTTGAACGAAGACTATCATAACGCAAGTTACAGACACGTTTGTAGAAAGGAGGCATATGGGGCAAGCACGGATAGGGAAGGCACTTGGTTGGAACTATAGTGGCACTCCGGGTGTCTATCAATCAGTTGCTAACCAGTCCTTGACTTGTATATGTCCGTGCCTACTTAACAACGCACAAGTAGGAGGACATCGTCTAACACCCTCCGTGCCGCCACCATGCAGGTGACTTAATCCTTATTGTATTCCTGGATTTAGCACTCAGATGAACATTGTTAGAACATGTTAGACATAAAGAGTTGAGTTTAGCTCATCGGACAAAGTAATGAACACGACCTGGGTGAGAGCAGGTTAGGCGTGTTTGAACTGCGTCACCTTGTTAGGAGAGATGAGAGATATTGTAACACTTGGTTGGAACTATAGTGGCACTCCGGGTGTCTATCAATCAGTTGCTAACCAGTCCTTGACTTGTATATGTCCGTGCCTACTTAACAACGCACAAGTAGGAGGACATCGTCTAACACCCTCCGTGCCGCCACCATGCAGGATACGCCAAGCCCAGAATATTTCAGGTTATGGGCCCACGGGCTCGGATGCTGAGAGTGGGTGGCGCCTAAATCGGAGCTCACTAGACTGTGAATGGCGAAGAAGCGGACAAAGCAAACAGCCAGGAAGACCACCAACCTCAACGTTCCAGCGCGCTTGAGATCAGGACCTCCGTCATACAACGAACTAATCAGAGAAGGAGGACAACGTGGAGACCGCAATCCTGACGAGAGAGCCTTTATCGTCAAAGACTACATCTTTCACCTTCACGTTGGCTGTCCGTTAGCTCAACCCACCTGGTTCAGAAGTAAGATCTTGCTGCTACCTTGCGAGTACTGGAGTTATAAGACAACTGGGGAATTATGACTTCCAAGAAGAAAGGATCATCAGCTAGTGGAGCATCAACGTCAAGCAGTGAACCAGCCTCATCCACACCCATCAGAGAACCGTGTACTCCCAGCACCTCAAGATGCAGCGGAGATGAGCTGCCCAAGATTATCCCAACAAATGTCAAGGTACACATAAAACTGAAGGAACGGGGGACAAATATTATTGTTTGGAAGAATGCATTTTTGGCAGCAAATGAGTCAAAAGGGTCTTTGCCTGCCATCCTGGAGGCTATGCCTGGTACAGCACATGACGCAGCCGCAATGTTACTGATTTATGAGTCAGTCCCAGAGGAATGGCTGGGACCTCTGTCTAATCTGCCCTCTGCTTATGATGCATATGAGTTCATCTGCAGAAAGTTTATTGGTGGATATAATATCGAGGCCAATGCAGATTGGCTCCAAGAAATGAGCCAGGGAATGAAACATGACGAGACGATTTCGCAATATGTCAACAGAATGATCAACCTGAAGGCATGCCTTGACAGGAACAACCATGCTCTACTGGATGCACACGTTGCAACCCAGATTGTGCAGGGCTTGCCTGATGCAGCTAAAGAGCCAGGAATGATCACAACTGCTGCAGCACAACCCCTGGAGAAGCTGGCTGGACTTCTGCGCAACACAGCAGCTGCAGTGGGTTTTGATGAATATGCTCCTCGCCAACCAAGGGTTTTGGCTCTTGGACAAGGCTCCAGTGGAGCCAATACCCCACCAGCTGCCAGTGCAGTCCATCAGCAGGCCCAACCAACTGTCTCTGAGGCCAAGTCCGAGACTAAGGGCATCTGCAACTACTGCAATAAGAAGGGGCATTACTGGAGGGACTGTCGAAAGAGGAAGCGGGACGAGGAGACCCAACGGAACGTAGTGGCAGCGGTCCAACAATTGCAGGGAATGTGGCCACAGGGACCTCCACATATGGGTGGCCCACACCCTCCTGCAGCCCAGCTGGCGCACCCTGGACTGGATGCCTTTCCGGCATGGTTCCAACCCCCAGCTCCCCCACCTCCACCACCTGGAGGTATGCCATACATAATTTCCCTCAACATCCTGAAGACTCCTGTCAGAAATTCGTCTCTGCAATCCTGGCTGGTGGACAGTGGAGCATCTGTACATCTGGTGAATGATGTGACCCTACTACATAATCCAACTGTGCATGCCAAACCCATCCCATTACATCTGGCCACTTCAGATGCCACTGGAGGAATTGTAGCATCAGGCTCTGTCTGCATCCTCAGTCGAGTGGGAGTTCCCCTGTGGATACATCATGTTCAGTGTGTTCCTTCTGCAACCTCAAACATACTGTCAGTATCTGCAGCATTGCGGGATGGGGCAGTCTTTCGCACAGATGATGTTGGAGCGTTCACTGAAGTCTGTGGTCCAAACAGCTGGAGGTCTCGGATCAGTGCAGAGAAAGGGCTATTTTATATTCATCAAGTTGTAGCTCTGAGTCCCAGTGTTAACCACAGAAGAATTTCAGCTGCTGTGAAGTCCAAAACCCCCACCCAAAACTCACACAACTGTGCCAGACGATACCTCTGGCATAGCAGAATGGGACATCCAGGTGAAACATGGATGCAGCGCCTAACCAATGAGGACCTGGTCTCGGGACTTGATACATCCCTATGTCCCTGCTCCAATTGTCCAGTCTACTGTGAAGCATGTATTGAGGGAAAGACGTCTCGGCCTCCATTTGGAATAAGCAGTAGACCAGCTGTTGAACCACTTGACAGAGTACATATTGACACTGTGGGCCCCATTTTTCCTGCTGCAGTAACTGGTGAACGTTACTGGGTGACTGCTTTGGATGAGTCATCTCAGTTAAAGGCGGTCCTGCCTGTGAAGTCCAAAGATGCCATCAGTGCTGCTGTGAGGGACCTCATTCTATACTGGCAGACCCAGAAGAAAACCAAAGTGAAGTGTGTCCGGTGTGACCGTGGAACTGAATTTCTGAATGCCACGTTCAAAGAATTTTGTGCATCCCAGGGGACTAAATTGGAGACCTCAGCTCCTTACACCCCGCAACAGAATGGAGCGGCTGAAAGAGCCAATCGCACCCTCAAGGAACGTACCAGGACTCTTCTGGCTTTTGCAGCTGCCAGTCCAACGTTGTGGAAGGAGGCCCTGGAAACTGCATGCACCCTACTGAACATGGGTCCCAGTACCGGGAGGGACCGCACGCCATCAGAATTATTTTTTGGCTACAAACCAAATGTAACCCCACTGCGTACCTGGGGTTGCTTGGCCTTTGTGCACATTCCTGATGTCCAGCGCTCTGTGTTTTCCCCTAAAACTGTGCCAGGGATGCTTACTGGTTACTCAGCCTCCTCCAAAGCCTATCGGATCTATGTGGGAGGGGGTATCTGGAAGGAGAGCAGAGATGTGGTTTTCGTGGAGCACCTCAGGGGAGCCTCTCGGGTTGGCATGAGCGTTTCCTCAACACAGTCTACAGAGTTTCTGTGTCCTGAGCCCTCTGCAAGTGACACTCCCCCAGTCTTTCCCGGCACCTCCCCTGGCACAACCAACATCAGCCTTGAGACAGATCTTGATGACCCACACAGTGAGCCTGAGTACCTGCCAGCCTCCAGCAACCTCCCCACACAGCCTGTCACAGGACCCCCCAGTGAGGCTGAGCCCGAGCCTGAATCCAGAAGACTGTGTGACCCAGTGGAGATGGATCAAACCCTGGAGGCAGTACAGGACTTAGCCAGAGGAGTGAGACAGGACTCCCACCTTCGACCGCAGATGGAGCGAGCCCAGGAGGTCCTCAGACCAACTAGGTCTGATTGCCGCAACCACCAATTGGATGGCCTGACCCGGGCTCAACGACACGAACAACGCACTGCCGCCAAAGACCTCCTGCTGCCACAGGAGAAGGGAGAGAGCAGAGAGCGAGAGGGGTTGACTGAATGTGACTCTCTGTCACAGGGACCAGGGGAAGTGCAGCTAGAGGGTGATTCACATGAGGGGCATGAATTGCATGTGAGTGCAGTGAGGGGGGCAGCTACATGCAAAGCTGCAAATGGTCCCGGGGAGCTGAGCAGTATGGGTGGGTCTTGTTCAGTGACTGAGAGAAATGTAAGAGATGTGACCATGCAGAGTTCTTCTGGCAACCCGTCCAGTCAGAGCACTCCTGGACGGGACTGTGGTGGCAGCCACCGGTCAGAGGAAGCATCATATGCTTTCTCTGCACCAGCCAAACATGATTGTGAGCGGGAGACAGGATCTGCATCCTTGACTCCATGTAAGGGACGAGAGGAGGAGGTGAATCAGGAGCACAGACATTGTGGAGACAGACCAAATTACAAGTGCTCACTGAGAGGTACCTGTGCCTGGGAGAGTGATGTCAGAGATGTGAGGTCACTCCCAACAGTGACATGCAGTCGGTCTGAGAGGCATGTGGATCACATAAATCAGGGGAAGTATGCAGACACTCTGCCATATCCCGATGTTGCTTGTGAGAGACCTGAAGAGTCTGAACTCTTGCAGGCATGTCAGAGTGTGTCTGAGGAGGTGAATCGGAAGTCTGGACAATGTGAAGGGATTCCAAATTACAAAGACTGTCCGAGAGGTACCTGTGCATGGGAGGATGATGTGAGGGATGAGCAGAGTAACTTGTGCAAAGCCAAGTGTGAGTCCAAGCGAGAGCGTGCTATGAGAGAGCATTCTACTTCTACTGGAGAGCCTGTGATGTGTAACTCAGCGAGTGTCAGTGGAAGAGTAGTGGGTTCTGGACAAAGTGAGAGAAAATCAGGCAATTCAGAGGAAAAGCACACAGGTGTCAGATTTGGGAAAATTCACGTTCCCTCTAATTTGAGAGAAGCACAGATGTCTCCCCAGTGGGAATACTGGAAGGCAGCTATGCAGGAAGAGCAAAATTCTCTAGATACTCATGAGGTCATGGAGTATGTTCCGAGACCTCGTGGACATAAGGTTATTCCAGTTCACTGGATATTTTCAGTGAAAATGGATGCACATGGCAATGTTGTGAGATTCAAGGCCAGATTAGTGGCACAGGGATGCAGACAAATCCCTGGAGTGGATGTGATGGAGGTCTTTGCTCCTACTAGTAGCTATGGAGCTAGAAGAGCTCTGCTTGCTGTTGCTGCAAGAGAGGGCTGTGAAATTCATCAGGTGGACGTTAAGACCGCCTTTCTGAATGGTGAGCTCGAGGAGGAAGTATATGTAACGCAACCTCCTGGCTTTGAGAATGGTGATAAGAATATTGTGTGCCGATTGAGAAAGGCGTTGTATGGCCTGAAGCAGGCTCCACGTGCCTGGCACAAAACCCTGAATGACAAACTTGAAGTCATGGGGTATGAGGTGTGCAAGAGTGATGCGGGAGTGTATGTGAGATGCTCTACTGATGGAGGAAAGTCCTATGTGCTGATCTATGTTGATGATCTTCTGATAGTTTCCAAGGGCATGTCAGAAATCGAGAGAGTGAAGGGACTTCTCAAGAAAGAATTCACCATCCATGATCTTGGGGAAGTGAAGGATTTCTTGGGATGTCAAGTGATGAGAGATAGAGATAAAGGGCTGATCACCCTGAGTTGCATCCCTAAAATCGATGCACTTGTAGAGAAATTTGGCTTGGATCTTGAGTCAGTGGGACCTGATACTCCCATGACAAAAGATTTCGTAATGTCCCAAAGGCCTGCACCGAGAGATGGGAGCGACAGCATTCGTGCTGGCAGTCCACTACCTCCAGGTCACCGTTACTGTGAGTTAGTAGGGTCTCTTCTGTATATAGCCAACACCACACGTCCCGATATAGCTCAGGCAGTAGGTGTATTGTCTCGTTATCGCATATCTCCCACCACAGCACATTGGAATGAAGCCATCCGTGTGTTGAAGTATCTGAAAGGAACCCGAGATTTGGTTCTAACTCTCGGAGGGGGGGAGATAGAGCTAGAAGGCTATGTGGATGCCGACTATGGAGGTGATCAGGATCATCGCTTCTCTACCACTGGCTTTGTCCTCACTGTGTTTGGAGGAGCAGTAGTGTGGGGAAGTAAAAAGCAATCTGCTGTTGCCACTTCAACAGTGGAGGCTGAATTCATGGCAGCAAGTGCTGTTGTGAAGGAAGCAAATTGGCTGAGAGGTTTCCTGGAGGAAATTGGAGTGTTACCGTGGATAGTGAAGATTCATTGTGACAACCAAGGGTGTATAAACCACCTGAGGAATCCGGTGTACTCCAAACACACAAAGCATATTGCAATTAGCTGTCATTTCGCACGTGAAGCTATTGCAAAGGGGCAGGTTGAATTCAAGTACATTCAATCTGCTAGAAATGTGGCTGACATTTTTACCAAACCACTAGTTAGACAAGTGTTTCTGGGACATCGTAACTCACTGGGACTGGCCAAGTTTCTGTGAGGTAAAGGCAAGGGGAAGTGTTGTGTTAATTAATTTTATGCCTTTCCCTCAGAGGAGTAATAATGGCAAGTCTCCGTATGAAGACAATACCAATTAGGAAAGAGAGGCAGAACCCTGAGTTCTGCCAGGCAATACATGCATTTGAACGAAGACTATCATAACGCAAGTTACAGACACGTTTGTAGAAAGGAGGCATATGGGGCAAGCACGGATAGGGAAGGCACTTGGTTGGAACTATAGTGGCACTCCGGGTGTCTATCAATCAGTTGCTAACCAGTCCTTGACTTGTATATGTCCGTGCCTACTTAACAACGCACAAGTAGGAGGACATCGTCTAACACCCTCCGTGCCGCCACCATGCAGGTGACTTAATCCTTATTGTATTCCTGGATTTAGCACTCAGATGAACATTGTTAGAACATGTTAGACATATAGAGTTGAGTTTAGCTCATCGGACAAAGTAATGAACACGACCTGGGTGAGAGCAGGTTAGGCGTGTTTGAACTGCGTCACCTTGTTAGGAGAGATGAGAGATATTGTAACACTTGGTTGGAACTATAGTGGCACTCCGGGTGTCTATCAATCAGTTGCTAACCAGTCCTTGACTTGTATATGTCCGTGCCTACTTAACAACGCACAAGTAGGAGGACATCGTCTAACACCCTCCGTGCCGCCACCATGCAGGATACGCCAAGCCCAGAATATTTCATTGAGGCATCACACACGACCCGAAACTTAGGCGCATTCGGGGAGAGATCAGGAATTGCCAACACTGGGGCATTTGTGATGGCCCACTTCAACCCATCAAACGCTTTTTGACATGCATCAGTCCACAGCCAAGGGACACCTTTTCGCAATAAGTGATTCAACGGGCAGCAAGTTGACTATACCCTTGCACAAATTTCCGCGAAAAATTGCAGAGGCCCAAACTGTCGTACCTCAGTTGTAGCGTTAACTAAGCGGAAGAGGTTTTTATGAGACAGTGAGACGTTCGTGGTGTGCAACGAAAGAGTGTTACATGATTGATTCGCAAGCGTACTCTTAAACCCAGGGTGGATTGAATTATACTGTACTGCCACAGACGCGTAGTCGGGCAACCGAGCGAACTACTTGAGCGAGGTTGTACTGCGAATCCAGATCACATGGCAAGTCAAAGAGCAATGCCAAGGACCATACTAGAGCATTATACCCTAGGAAATGCTACATGCCCTCCCCCTTGGCATAAGCTATGAGATGTTGTTTATGGCAATGGGGCCACAAACGTAAGACAGGGGCATCACGAACCCTGCTTACTGCAACTATAGATAATCACACCTCCTATAGTTACCAAACCAGCAAGTCAGAGGATGAAGTCCACAAAGCAAGTTAGCACGACACAGACGAGGGACTCATCTGCTCAATGCCCGAATACCTTAACATTCTAAGGACTATCGTCTGCAAGGCGGATCCTCTAACTTAGGGGACGAACTCTCTAGACAGCACTCACACCAGTGATGAAACAATTAGGTTGAGTCACTAGACTAGCACTTGTCCAAACCTTAGGTCCAGTTACCCTGCACTGCAGTGTAACCTTTGCTTGAGGTGGCTTTCCAACTACAGGCATAAGGCATATCGTCGAGAGCAGCAAGCTATACACAACTAACTGCCACATAGTGTATCTCATGGGTAAGATACCAAAGCAAGTTATTCATGCACGGAACTACAATTTGCAGCTACACTGCCACAGCAAGTGCATCACAAAATGGAGCCGTGGGTCAAGGAAACATAACCCATGCAAAACATATAACCAAGAGACATGCATGCAAGTCCCAATTCACGAATCCCCCTCCCAGACCCTTCCACCCTCCCTCCCTCCCAGATCAAAGCTGGCTGGTGTTGAAGCTCCAAGGGTCATCAGCCGCAAGTGGCTGGAAAAGTCTCAAGCCGCAAATGGCTTAATCAAGGGATGCCCGCAAGTGGGACTTAAGAAAGGACTGGGGCAGCTGCCACGTCATCAGCCAGATGGCGAACCTGGGCAAGAGGATCCCAAGTATTCTCAGTCTCATCGTAGCCTTTCCATTTGACTAAGTAGCGCCAAGACTTTCCAACTTTCTTCTTAGCTATGATGGCCTCCACTTCATAAACGCCGCCACGCTTGTCTGCATACAAAGGAGGTGGTGAAGTAACAGTAACTGGTACAGATGAAGACACATAAGGCTTCAGTTGGGAAACATGAAACACAGGATGAATATTTACAGTCTCAGGCAAGACGAGTCTAAAAGCTCGAGAACCAACTGCTGCAGCAATAGTAAAGGACCCAAAATACTTAGCTGATAACTTTGACGAGAGCCCAGGTGAAAGCTGGTTTTTCCTTGCAGCCAACAACACCTGGTCCCCCACCTTAAAAGTGTGGTCTCGTCTCTTTCTATCTGCATAAGACTTCTGCCGTTGCTGTGCAGAGGCAAGGTTAGACTTGGCACTTTTCAAGGCAGTCTGCAGCCCCTCAACCCATTCAGAAACAGCAGGATTTGCAGAACGTGAAGGAACAGCAGAAGACAAGGGAGTAAGGGGATAGCGCCCGTGATTCAGGAAGAAGGGTGTCTGCAGTGTGGAAGCCTGGAGAGAGTTATTGTAAGCAAACTCCACCATGCTTAAATACTTGCACCAGTCATCCTGTCTCGGCCCCACAAACCCTCTTAACATGTCTTCCATGGTGCGATTCATTCTCTCTGTCTGCCCGTCTGTCTGAGGGTGGTAAGCAGTAGACATTGCAATCTCAGTACCCAATAATTTAACAAAGGCCTTCCAAAAATGGCTAGTGAACCTCGGATCTCTATCACTCACAATGGAGGTAGGCATTCCAAATCTCACAAAGACCCTGTCTATAAACAGTTGTGCAAGTTGAGGTGCAGTGATGGTTTTAGTGCATGCAGCCAAGACACACAACTTAGAAAACCTATCAACAAATACCACAATAGAGTCAAAACCACAGCAGACAGGTAAATCAGTCACTAAGTCAAGGGAAATGCTCTGCCAAGGTCCATCCGGAATAGGCAGTGGCTGAAGTAGAACATAAGGTACGGCTCCAGTCCCCTTAGTGCGCTGGCAGGTGTCACAAGGCCTGCAAAAGTCCCTGACTGATGAGCTGAGACGTGGCCACCAAAATTCCCTGCACACTAATTCATACATCTTGTTAATCCCAAGATGGCCAGAAAAGGAGGTGGCATGACACTCTCTCACTACCTTCTCTCGCAATGCATCAGGGACATACACTCTACCTGACTGCACCGAATAAGGTACAGTGTCTCTCATCACCAAAACACCTTCTTCCACAAGTTTAGCAACTGTGGGATCAGAAACACACAGCAAAGCAATTTCTGGTAGGAGGGACGAGACAGAAACAGAGGAGACATGCATTACTGCCAAATCAACACGCCTAGACAAAGCATCTGCAACAACATTGTCAGTGCCCTTCACATATACAATATCAGGCATGAATCTCATGATTTCAGTAAGCCATCTTTCCTGCCTACTAGTCCTAACAGGAGCAGTCAATAAATACTTAAGTGCTTGCTGGTCAATGTGTACAGTAAACTTAGCACCCAGCAACAAATGCTTCCATTTAAGCAAGGCATGAACAAGAGCAAGCAACTCTCTGTCATATGGTGCTAACTTCCTCTCAGGGGGTTGGAGTTTCCTGGACTCGAAGGCAACGGGCTGCAGTCCCTTTCCTTGATCCTGCTGCAACACAGCACCAACAGCAAAACCTGAGGCATCTACATGCACAACAAAAGGTTTATCTAAATCAAGCCATCAAAAGGCAAGGAGGAGTAGAAACAAGATCTTTCAATGCTACAAAGGCTTCCCGCTGGGGTCCCTCCCAGGTCCAAGGCACATCCTTTTTGAGCAACTCAGTAAGAGGATAGGCAACATCTGCAAAACGGTTCATAAAAGTATCATAATATTGAGTAAGACCTAGAAACCCTCTCAACTGTGACACATTCAAAGGAGTGGGCCAATCCTGAATGGCTACAACCTTCCTAGGATCCACCATAATCCCATGAGGTGTCAACAGGTGTCCAAGGTATTCCACCTGCTTAGCAACAAAATCACACTTAGACCTTTTGCAATAAAATTTATGTTCCCTGAGCACTGACAAGACTGTCCTCAAATGCTCCATATGCTCTGCAACAGATTTAGAATATATGAGGATATCGTCTAGGTACACTAGCACAAATCTATCAAGGAAGGGAGACAAGATAGAGTTCATCACAGACTGAAAGGTGGCAGGTGCATTGGTTAACCCAAAAGGCATAACAGTGAACTCATAATGACCATAACGGGTTTTAAAAGCAGTCTTTTCTATGCTGTCATCATGCATACGTATCTGATGATATCCAGAGGCAAGGTCTAGCTTAGAAAATACACAACTTCCATGCAATTGCTCGAACATCTCATCAATCTTAGGAAATGGGTGTTGGGTCCTAACAGTAATCCTATTCAAGGCCCTGTAGTCAATGCATAAACGCCATCCACCATCCTTTTTGGGAACAAATAAGATGGGTGCACCAAATGGTGATGTCGATGGGCGGATGAACCCCCTCTCAAGGAGCTCCTGCAACTGTGCACGTAGCTCAGCAAGCTGGGCTCCAGACAGTGGATATATGCGGGAGGCTGGAGGAGTTGCGTCCGGCTCCAATCTGATGTGGTGGTCTCCAGCACGAGAAGGAGGGAGGCCTTCAGGAAGTCCAGACAGTACATCCTTAAATTCCTGCAAAAGCTGCTCCAACTCTGGCACATTGTATGCATCAGTATCTGAAACATTGTCAGTCACTGCATTCAGTTGAATAATGTACACTGATTCACCCAACTTCACCATCTCTTCCACTTCCATGGATGAGATCACATACCCAGGCATGCCTGACCTCTGACACCCCAAAAGTACATGTGTTTTATTAGCATGAACCAAAGACACAGCATTCAATTTCCAATTCACACTTGGGTTAAAAGCAGTTAACCAAGGTTTGCCCAAGACAAGATCATAGTAGGTCAACTCAGTAGGGAGGCAGGTGACTCCAAAACCCAAGGTCCCAACAGTCAGGTCAGTTGACACACTATGTCCTACCACAGATGTCCTACCATCCGCCACTCTCACAGTAACATGTGAACTCAAAGGCACAGTGGGAAGGGCAAGCTCCTGCACAAGTTTATCATCAATAAAATTTGCAGAGGCTCCACTGTCCAACAAAATCCTGACAGGTCTACTAGCAAGAATTCCCTCAAACTCTATGCAAGTGGAGGAAAGATCAAGACCATTCACAATGTGTCTACTGTCAAGCTGAACAAAAGAGTCAAAAGAAGTTGCGGGCAGGGGTTTCTCCTTCACACTGAGACAACCAGTCTGTACCAGGCAACGATATAAGGGCAAGCCTGTATGGGAACTGCAGTGGGGTGAGCTCTTAAAGGTGGAAGTAAGACCCAGTGCATCCAAAACAGAAGCCGAGAGCAATACATCATGAGAGTTGTTGTTGTGTAGTCCCTTCCAGCACCTGTTCACAGTGGCTCAGGCAAGAGAGCACAGTCAATCTAGTACCTGGCAGTAGCTGTGACACAAGCTGGCTAACAGTACACTCCCTGTTACTACCATCAACAAACAAGACAACATGAGCATCACTAGAAAGAAGGTGAGGAGCTGCATCTCTCTTATACATGCACACAGGATTGATCAAGTCACTGGCATGGGGGGATGTCTGAAACTCTCTACACAAACCATGCCCATCCACAATATGGGACATGAAAGAATGGCAACAACTGTGAAAGAAATCCTGCAGATTACCAAGCCCATACAAAACAGGAATCCCATACTGGGTCACTGAACAGTTGGCAGACATCTGAAACAGGCCTCACACTGCTGTAACACCAAAGAAGTCCAACAAATCAAGTTTTATTTGATTTTTGAAAGTGATTCCTCAACTCAAGGTGTAATTGGAAGCACGGAAGAACGTCGTAGCCACCTCCACGGACCGAGCGGATGCCAAGCCTACATCGTAGGTCCCCAAAAACATTTCAGTCTGCATAAGCCAAGGATCCAACATCATTGGATCTCCCTCGAATACAGATGGGTCTGGCAACTTGAGCGAGGGCTTCCCTGAACCTGACGAGGCTGTAGCCGATGCCGGAGTTGCCGTTGGTATGGGCTGCGGCACGACCACAGGTGCAGGTTGCGCGAGAGAGCACTGAATTAACATCTCAAGTCCCTCTGAAATGCTCTGAGCGGTATCAGCTGGAGGGGAATGCGACGGAACACTAGATCTTAATGCAACGGCTCCTTCGAGCAGGGCACCGATATCTACCAAACGCCTAAGCATACAACGAGGATCTACCCATGAACGATCTACATATACATAAGCAAGAAGATCTATGGATGGATCTGGCTCCGCGATGCCAGGACTAGGTGCACGAGCCCTTGAACCCGAACGAGGATGCCGAGACATCACAATCCGAAAGGAAAAGAAACGCACCACGAACGAACGACAAGGAACTAATCCTTGTCGCCGATACCACTGTAGCGTTAACTAAGCGGAAGAGGTTTTTATGAGACAGTGAGACGTTCGTGGTGTGCAACGAAAGAGTGTTACATGATTGATTCGCAAGCGTACTCTTAAACCCAGGGTGGATTGAATTATACTGTACTGCCACAGACGCGTAGTCGGGCAACCGAGCGAACTACTTGAGCGAGGTTGTACTGCGAATCCAGATCACATGGCAAGTCAAAGAGCAATGCCAAGGACCATACTAGAGCATTATACCCTAGGAAATGCTACATCAGTGGCCGTCGTCGGTACGACCCACTTCATCACTGCTGCGACTTTATCCGGATCAATCTTGATTCCATGCTTCCCCACAATAAAGCCAAGATAGCGTAGTTCAGGCTGACAAAAAGAACACTTCTTTAGCTTCACAAACAATTTCTCTTCACGTAGGCGCTCGAAAACTTTTTGCAAATGCTCTTTATGCTCTTCCTCGGTTTTAGAGAAGATCAAAACATCATCAAGGTACACTACCACAAAGCGTTCAGCCACAAAGTCATGGAATACGCGATTCATCATACGTTGAAAAGTAGCGGGGGCATTTGTCAAACCGAAGGGTAGAACTTTGAACTCATAATGGCCAAAAGGGACACGGAAAGCAGTTTTGGGAACATCTTCCTCTTGCAAGCGAATTTGGTGATAGCCAGAGAGTAAATCAAGACTTGTAAAGCACACAGCACCTTGCAGTTTATCAAGCAACTCATCAATCCGCGGGAGAGGATAACGATCAGGGACAGTAATGCGGTTTAACGCACGATAGTCGATAACCATACGCAACGTGTCATCCTTTTTCTTCACAAACAGAACAGGGCTGCTAAACGGACTGCAACTTAGTTGAATCAATCCCTGCTCAAGAAGTTCAGCAACCTGTTTCTGTGCTTCTTGCAACTCGGGCAAAGCTAAACGGTAACCAGGTCGGGATGGAGGAACATGTTCACTATACAATGGGATAGTGTGGAACAGATGTCTGTCAGGAGGTAGGCCTTCTAATTTCTCAGAAAAGACATCACTGAACTCTGCACGAAGATGTTGACAAATGGGGTGATTCAATCCACTTTTATCAGAAGGGACATCGGCCTTGTTTGTAGGCCCAAAAGCAGGTTCGAACTCTTTAACATCATGATCATAATCGCTATGCCCTTCGTTACGCGCTTCGTTGCCCTCTTGCCTATCAACATGTTCATGCCCTTGCTCATCCGAGCGTGTCTCGTTATCATGCCCTTCATTCTTGCTTACCATGCCCACAAACACTGGACAGCCTTGCTTCATACAGCGCGCCAAATGCCTCGCAGAGATGACAGTGGACTTCTTTCTAGCGCTCTTAGCAGTAGCAGAAATGGACTTAACAATCACGCCTCGCCCTCTGTTCCAAAATGTACACGTATCTTCCGCTACATCAATCTTGGCCTTATAGCGCTTAAGGAAATCCATGCCCAACAAGACATCACAGTCACCAGCCAATTTTGGTAGCACATAGTAAGTATGCACACAAGGCAAAGACTTGAAAACTGTTCGCAACTGCACTTGTTGCACCACTTTCGCAATGTCACCCGTGGCCACTTCCACTTCCAATTCATCCACCTGTTGCGGGGTTATGTTCACTCGCTTCAGAAATTCTGCCGAGATGAATGAGAGTTCTCCCCCGGTATCAACTGCACAATCAGCGGTTGCCCCTGCAACCATACCGCGCAAGACCATTTGCGCTTCGGGGTGTTCTTTTCTCACCATTGATATACTGGGCCTCTTCTTGTCATACCACACTTCAAAAGAACATGGGGCCACAATTCTCTCTTCCCCATGCGCACTTTTCAAAGCTACACTTTCGTTGCGCCTCCCCTCCATAATTCTCTCTTTACTTTTTAAAAGGGGAGCAACACCTACTGCCTTAGCAACTCGTTTGGGCAAAACAAAATAAGCGCCAATCTGACGGGCATTCTTCTTCAGGGCATTATACTCGGAGAGCACTTCATGGGCTTTTTCGGGCTTAAGCACGAACGCATACACATGACCATCTTGCAGGTTCACTTTGGGGGTATCTTCACAAACAAGGATTTCAATACCTCGCCGATACCACCTTATAGTGGCAAAGGAAGAGAGAGAGAGACGAGACACCAGTCAGGTTAGAGCATTCAGCGGAATCTGTTACAAGCCGGTCAGCACCGGGACTTCCTTCGACGCCAAGACGCGTGCCACTTTCCAGAACCTTCATTTCAGGACCCGGCAGCTTCCTGCCCAAAATCCTACACATTTCAGGACCTGGCAGCTTCCTGCCGTTACAGACTTCCTTGCAATGCAAGGGAGGAGTGAGAAGCATGAGGTGGATGTGTCGTCGTGGTAAAGTTTTATGCTGTCCTTGCTATGCTCTAGATCAAGAAGTTCTTTTGATGTGGGGTGAGGTGTAAACAACAGCTCGCCGGCGACTGCTCACAAGGGACACGCGTTGTCTTGGTGACCCTCTACAGATCTTCTTGGATGAACAACTCCTTGGATTTATAAATTCGTGGAACTCAAACTAATTAGGCCGTCATGGAACTCTAGACTCATATGATCATGTGAGTACTCATGAGGCATGGATGGTAGTACATGCATGCGTGGAAGGCAGTACATGTACATGTGAAGGCATGAAACTCCAAATGAGACTAGAATAATTACCGGTAGACAATGATCTACAACATAAGCACAAGTTTCCTGGAGGATAGTTCTTTCAGAACTTGGACTCGGAGACTCCTCAAGGGTGCGAGCTTGAAGGAGAGGTAGGTGATGTGCAGAGTGTCTTGCGGTCAATCTTTTGCTTAAACAATCATAAATCTGAAGACATAGGGGTGTATTTGGAACTCTAAACAAAGCTGGACGAAATAGACCCCGACAATATGTACGTCGTCACAAGAAAGGATCCACTGCAATGCACATCCACAAAAAAACCAAACCGATCATACCCCCGAAGATGTTCGGACGTGCTATACATAAAAGATACAACAACTGCAGCATAATTTGATAAATAGTGACAAGGTCTACCGCTTGGTGTTTTTATACAAGAAGACTTTGGCCAACGGGATTATCGTATTAGCGCTGCGCATTCCTAGTACGATAAACCCAAAAGTCGACTTGTATAGAAACACCAAATGATATATCTTGTCATCAATTAAAATAAACTGCAGTTGCATGCATCATCTTGATGCAGGGACAATCAGGGAAATCGAATCGAAACGCATGAAAGTGAGAAGTTCTCACTGAGAATGAAATGGCCGCGCTTGCAACCGGCCACGATTTTTAATTTCAATGCGAAACCTTGGGGGCGGTGCCACCAATGATTGCACCACAGCAGATAACCCTTCACACGAATTTGGAGAGCAAAAGCAGTTAAACCGTAGGGTCTGGAAGGGTGGGCTAGGGTTGGCAATGGCTAAAGGGTGCGGTACAGAGGGTTCAAGCACCCTTGAGGGGTGGTTTCGGAATTTCCTCAAGCAAGTGGCGTAGTGCGTTTTGCCCTCCACCTCCCTCCCCAAGCCCACAAGCGGTTTGGAATCTCAACGCACGGGTTTATAATGAACATCGCGCTTCCGTATGGCCTGGACCAGCCACAGTTTCTTCCTGGCCATACGGCCAACCCTTTCCGAAACCCGTGCACACCCCAAAAAACCCCACCTGAGCCCTAACCCACACCCTCCAGCCCTACTGAAACCCTTGCTCGCTGCCAGAATGTGGGGCCCCCAGTGTAAGAGTTGTTATAGCAATCAGCGGAAGAGTATTTGACTGGGGCAACGCGATCCGTTCATGAAGAAGAAGATAGCGACTGATTACAATCCGTGAAGTTTTCGTCTTAAATGCGACGCAGAGCGGCCAATTATAGAATGTACGTGTTCATCTAAGTATATATGAAAACCAGAGAGAACTGTACGGGATCTCCCCATGCACGCATATGGAGTACAAGGTAATGGTTGTCTTTACAAGAATAGTACGTACGTAAAGAGAGAATAGTATACGTACTATTCTTGTAATTGTATACAATTGGAAGGGTATGATAACGAGACGGAGATATTACATGATGTTTTTCACAGAATCCCTTACATTTAGTATCCCTTGTTGCGCCGACTGGGGACACGTCCCTTGAGCTACGCTACTACCAGGTACACCTGCCGTTCTGCACTTTACACGAGACCTTATCCAGAACGACCATGATAACACGGATCCGACCCGAGCACTTACCCGATTCGAACCCGGTCCTAGTCACTGTTACACCCAGCAAGAACGTTATGGTTAACGTACTGCCTATATATATATATATACCGGTAAGTGTGCCCAGCACGAACGTTATGGTTAACGTACTGCCTATATATATCATATACCGGTCAATGTGCCCACCACGAACGTTCTGGGTGACAAACTACCTATACCGGCCAGTGTGCCATATCTTCTTCGTTTTGGTAGTCTTACAAAGGTTTTTGTTGTAGACAAGAAAATTAAAGATTTTACATATTTTGTTATAGGACGAACGGAATATATGTTATAATTATAGAACTCGTGCTACGTCGACTTCCGTGTTGGACACATTTCCTCAAGGCGCGGAATTAGGACCTCCAAAAAGGCGAGAAGCCAGATTCTGGCTGCCAGATAGTTCGTGGACCAGTAAGAGGCGACAGCGCACTGCTGGTTCAATACAAACGTGCGTCCTCAACCACACAAGGCGTCAATGTCTGCGTTGTTAGTTAAAGTTGCTGGTCATTTATTACTTACAAATCTATGTTTCCCCTTGTGGACTTGAACCTGCTAACCAGCGCTTAGCTCAGCTGGTTAGAGCATCCGTAGTGTATATTTAAATACAACTAGGTAAATTGGCAAATAATCCTGCGCAGGCGTAAATGTAGCAATTCATCCTGCGTTAGTATATAGATTGCTTCTTCACAGTTCAAATATAAATTGACCAAGATATTTGACTTTTTTATCCTTTACTTTACTGGAAAATCCGTACCGAATCATTTTATACAAGTGAATTGGCCTGCCTTCCTTACAGGGATAGATGTATATATCTATCTAAACATATACATATATTAATTAGCCGGTGGTCGATTCAATAACAAATACCGGATTAGAAGCTTAGAAGTTTTAAGTTTAAACAGCTGGTTGATCAAGATTGCCATCGTCATGACTTTGAAAGAGCGCTCTGCATACATAAGGGCCGTAAGTTACCAGAAGCAACAGATCGTATATACCGGCACGTACATTCGACATCAAGTCCTAAGTTCCAGGCCTGACTTATAAAAAAGACTAGTATTTACCAACTAGATATTCGATATCGTTAAATTATAAGACAAGGGACAGAATGGTTATATTCGAAGAGAATTGGGAGTTTCTAGTGCATTTTATTCAGAGTCCAATATACGATTCCTGTATACGTCTGTACAAGTGTGTGTATGTGTGTGTGTGTGTGTGTGTGTGTGTGTGTGTGTGTATGTGTGTGCGTCCGTGCATGTGTGTGTGTGTGCGTGTGTGTGTGTGTGTGTGTGTGTGTGTGTGTGTGTGTGTGTGTGTGTGTGTGTGTGTGTGTGTGTGTGTGTGTGTGTGCGCGTGTAGGAGGGGTTTCAGAGCTTCACGTCTTATTGAGATACCTTGAGTCAAGTACGCTATAGAGTACGATATATCACCGAGGCTGGCACGTCCATGGAAATCACTAGTATATTCCACCCTACCAAATATTTCGCCAGGCCGCCTACTTCGCGGGGATGTCCGGTGCTATAGCTAGCTATGGCTATAGCATAGCTATGTACATGTGCAGGACCTCGGACGTCCCAGTGGCAGTATACTGCGTACTCGTGTTGGTACTGAGTCAAAGATTCTGCTTGTACTTACATCTTCAATTGCAATGATATCTACATAGAAAGCGCCCTCATGGGATCCAGACGCACACATTTACGGAGTGCCCCATCCAAGCAACGGGGTACTCGACCATAATTTAAAATTATTAAATTTGTTCTGATGGCTGCAGGTAAACTTGCATACCAAGGTCGGCCCATTTGCAATTAGAAAATTTGTAGGAGCTCAAAATGCTTGGAAATGGGCCCGGGGGTGGCCAAGAAGTTAAAGGCATCTTAACACGGTTGACAGGCGTGGTCGCCAGTCACGTCAGGGGTTTGAGCTACGAGCAACAGCACGCAATGCTCTCGGCATTTGAGGTACATTGTCGTTGACAATTTCTAGCAGTGAACATTTACGTATTGATCTCAATACGTCGATGTTTCTACTACTCTTCGCACCAGGTTAATATGATTGCTGCATCAGTTAATTGTATGTGTGTATGTGTATATTATTTGAGGGTTCTGTTTGGATTCGGAGCAGAGGGCGGGAAGTTTGTTTCTGTGCCGGAACTTGGCCATGTGTTGGATCGCGTCAATTGACTTGACGCTTGCAAGCGGTGCTCATCAAATCATATTACTTCCCATATTCTTATCACGTTGTTTGTGCCGCAGCCAAGAATCAAAAAAGAACTTTCCTTATTTTCTTCATTGCAGTGCAATTGGCTTCATAGTTCTTTAGAGGGTGATCAAATATACTAAATGCATTTAGTATAACGTCAAAATTACTATTCTGCCCGCATATGATGTTGAATCACAACCGCTCGTGATGGAACTGGAACTAGCTTTAACCGTCTTCTAAATTTACAGGGTGGGGTGGGGATGCACCGCAGGCATCACAACGTGCAGGTTTATGTAAAGGAGAACCCCAGAGTGAAGAAAAGCGGGCAGAGCCTTCGGGGCTTTCAAAGCTTGAACAGGTTTGACCTCCGCATTAATTTCTCTGCATTCTTTGAAGAATGCCAGAGTTAGGGTTTAGTACTCGTTTGCAAACCAATTGGTCCCTATCACTCCTTGGTTTTCGCTTCAAGTTCCTTCTTCCTTCCATCACGTCTACGTAGTATACCATTAATATTACCCCTCTCTCTTTCTCTACACTCTCAGTCTCGCTCTGAATCTCCACCCTCCCTCTTTCTCCTCTCTCATCCATCTCTCTCTCTCTCTCTCTCTCTCTCTCTCTCTCTCTCTCTCTCTCTCTCTCTCTCTCTCTCTCTCTCTCTCTCTCTCTCTCTCTCTCTCTCTCTCTCTCACACACACACACACACACACACACACACACACACACACACACACGTGTACACACACTCATGCACACACTCACGCACACACACACACACACACACACTCATACAAACACACTCTCTCTCTCTCTCTCTCTCTCTCTCTCTCTCTCTCTCTCTCTCTCTCTCTCTCTCTCTCTCTCTCTCTCTCTCTCTCTCTCTCTCCCTCCCTCCCTCTCCCTCTCTCTCTCCCCTCCTCCCTCTCTCCC
>MVGU01000530.1:310000-317500 GCA_002005505.1 Botryococcus braunii
TTGTGACTTTTTCTCATTTCACAACTTGGACAGACGAAAGGGTTATTGGTTTGTCGGAACAGGAGCGACTATGGTTGGAAGCGTCAAAACCTTCCCGCCTTTCTGGATGTGTGTGTTGCCCGGGGGGGGGGGGGCTTTACCCCTGCGATTGCGTAGGCGCACACACACGTGCATTCACGTGCGAACACACACACACACACACACACACACACACACACACACACACACACACACACACACACACACACACACACACACACACATACACACACACACACACAGGCGCGCACGCACGCACACACACACACACACACACAGACACACACACGCACGCACGCGCGCGCGCACACACACACACACACACACACACACACACACACACACACACACACAGCCACAGAGTGGGGGGAAGGGGTTTGAGCAAGAGGCAGACACACAGAGAGAAGGGGGAAAGAGAGGTGGGGGGGGGAGACACACACACACACACACACACACACTCACACACACACACACACACACACACACACACACACACACACACACACAAACACACACGTGTACCTTTCATACCAGCTATTCCGGGGCTAGAGGGTGATACGTGTTGAGTTCTGAACATTATTATTGAATGCCTTGTGCTTTAAGTGATCTTCATGTGTGCACTATTAGGATATGGGTCCATTGAGAACATAAGGTACCTTGAGACACGGCAGATTCTGGACGTTTTCGAACATAAGGTACAATCCTATCTAGATCACACGTTTGTCGGATGAACTCTTAAGGCTGCCCCACCGGAGTGAATACCAACTGGTTGTGAAAGATGCTGGGCATCACCAGATGCTAGTCTTGTCCGACAGTTGTGTGTGGCACTCAGCAGACAGTCGTACGGACTGTAGCTGGAGTAACTTCGTCTATTGACGACCTGTCTGCTTTGTACAGGTACGGTGCGGCAGTGTGTGTTGTATCATTGTTGCTATTGTGAGAGCGAACAAGCTTAGTGTACCCTGTAGTCACTCAAACAGATAAGGGACAGTGACTTCAGGGAGTATAGGCATGTACTTGAACGTAGCCGTCTAGAGCCTTATCTAGTGATTGCTTGATCGGTGCTTGTGTACAAGATAATGATGTAACGTAACTGGTTGTGAAAGATGCTGGGCATCACCAGATGCTAGTCTTGTCCGACAGTTGTGTGTGGCACTCAGCAGACAGTCGTACGGACTGTAGCTGGAGTAACTTCGTCTATTGACGACCTGTCTGCTTTGTACAGGGAAAGCCGATTGCCTATAACCTTTCACAGGTTATGGGCCCACGCCCTTCCAGCTGAGCCAAGTAAAAGCAGGAGTGAAGGTCGTCTACGGATGGGTCAGACGTAAGCGTCAACAAAGGAGCTCGAGCATGGCGCAGCGGCGCAAGGGAACTCGAGTGTACCAGGACCATTATCTTACTCACAGTTTACCTTTCTGGTAAATTTCCATGACATGGAGGGAATTGTAGGGTATTGCTGCATTCCAGAAGTTTATGAGTAAGTTTGGCTGGTGAAGTGACAATAGTATGACAAAAAGGGGCAAAGAAAAGGAAAGTAGCAGTGAAACAGCAATGTCTCAACCTGGAGAAGTCAGTGGGGCCACTCCAGGGCAGTCTATGACCGGGACACAATCAGCCACTGCAGAACCAAAGGTGGAGATTGACAAGGCAGCCTACATCCCCAATACCTCTAATCCAAAGATGACTGTCATGCTTGATGATGGAGGGCGCAATTTTGAATTTTGGTATGAAAATTTGGAGGCGTGCGCAAACACCAAGGGGGTCAGAGCGGCTTTGGAGAGGCCAATGCCAGGGTCGGTGGAGAACTCAGCCATCAAGCAGTGGCTGATCCAGTCAGTTCCAGTCATCTGGCATTCTCAGATCTCATGCCACAAAGCAGCGTTCGACTTCATCGCGTGGGTGAAGAACAGTCACACTGGAGGGAGCAACCAAGACATCAACCTTGAGTGGTACAAGGAAATGGAGCAGGGCATCAAGACAGGGGAGACACTCAAGGTCTACCTCTACAGAATGATGGATCTGGCTACAAGTCTCAGAAACAACGCGTTCATCCTCTTGGACCACAATGTTGGGGAGCTGATGGTGAAGGGCCTCCCTCCTGTGCTGAGGCTCGAGTCCCTGGAGGTTATGGCAACCGACAAGCCGCCATTGGAGCTGATTCAAAGAATCCTGCGCGCCGCAGCCAGCCGTGGGTACAAGGACCCACCTGCAGAGGGAACACCTCAGGCCATGGCAGCTGCAGCAGTGGCTGGTCCCTCTGGGGGGGTAGCTGGAGCGTCATCAAGCGCTGGAGCTGCACCAGGAGTGGGAGCAGTACCGGGAGTTGGAGCAGCACTACCAGCAAACGAACAGCCTCCCGCTGGCCCCTCTGCAACTACTTTTGGTGGCAGGGGGCGTGGACCTGGCAGGGCAAGAAGGCCCAGAGAGGAGCTTACATGCCACTTCTGCAAGGCAAAGGGCCACTTCATGACTGACTGCGGACCGCTCAGGCAGCTGCAGGCTCTGCATCAAAACATGCAAGCGGCAAGCGTTGGGCCTGCAGCTTACTGGGGCCAGGGAGGCCCACAGTCGTCTCCTCAAGCCTGGTGGGACCATGGATCTGGCCGGGGTGGCCCGCCTTCATCCGCTTCCAGCCCTGGACCTCCTTCAGCATATAACTATCCAACAAGTCAACACACGTTTCCGGGGTGGCATTTACCACCCCCACCCCCTCCTTCTGGTGAGGCGATGTTTATCTCTCTCAATGTGCTTGCCCCAACTTCGCATGGAGCTAGCAGCACATCTTGGTTAATAGATAGTGGTGCCTCTGTGCATATAGTCAATGATCTCTCATTGCTCCATAATCCAGTTATGCATAGACAGCCTCTTCCTCTGCACTTGGCAACCTCAGACGCCAAGGGAGGAATCATTGCATCTGGGTCTGTATGCCTTGTGAATGCAAGGCACGAAGTATTCTGGCTGCACAATGTGCAGTGTGTTCCTTCTGCGCATACCAACCTCATTTCAGTCACTGGTGCAATTCAGGATGGAGCATCTTTCCTGACTGACACTGCAGGTGGTTACACAGCCATGAAGGGACCTGAAGGGTGGTGTGGAGATATCACCCGCGCACGAGGTCTGTTTTTTTTGGAGTTTGTTAGTCCTGTCAGAGGGCAGCAAGTTGGCTGCAGACATATTGATCACATGGCTGAGGCGTCTCATCTTAGGAAAGGACACGTGTGTAGCGAGAGATCTCTGTGGCATGCTAGGTTAGGTCATCCTGGTGCCAGCAGCATGCAGAGGTTCTCCAAGGAAGATCTGGTTACAGGAATCAATATCTCCCTTGCTCCCTGCTCTGAGTGCCCCAAGCACTGTGAATCGTGTATACAAGGGAAACACTCCAGACCTCCTTTCCCTGTATCTTCCAGGCCTGCACATCACCCACTCGATAGAGTCCATGTGGATACTGTGGGTCCCATATCACCTCCTGCCATCACAGGTGAACGATATTGGGTCACTGTAGTGGATGAAAGTTCACACCAAGTTGCCTCCCTGCCTGTGAAGTCAAAGGATTGCATCCCAAAGGCTGTGATAGACCTGCTCCGTTTTTGGCAGACCCAACGAGGCACGGTTGTGAAGTGTGTGAGGACTGACAGGGGTTCAGAGTTCCTGAACCAGCAATTCAAAGAGTTTTGTGCTCAGCAGGGCACTAAGATGGAGTCCTCAGCGCCCTACACGCCTCAGCAGAATGGGGTGGCGGAGAGGATGAATAGGACCCTGAAGGAGCGAACAAGGACTCTGTTGGTCCATGCTGCAGCAGACCCCTCCCTTTGGAAGGAGGCGCTTGAGACAGCTACCCTCCTCTACAATGTGGGTCCTACTTCAGGCAGGTCCCTGACCCCCATGGAATTATTCTTTGGTGTCAAACCTGATGTGTCTGTGCTGCGCACGTTTGGCTGTGTAGCCCATGTGCACATTCCCAGTGGCCAAAGGTCTGTTTTTGGGCCCAAGACCATCCCTGGGATGTTTACTGGTTATTGTCCCCAGTCTAAAGCGTATCGTGTGTACGTGGGGAATGGAGTGTGGAAGGAGAGTAGGGACGTCAGCTTTATCGAGCACTTGAGGGGGGCTGAGAGAGTGGGTCTATCAAAGGTCCAGCCTGGGTCTGTCTATGATTCTAGGATATCACCCCCCCTTGGCAGTGAGAATCTGGCAACGCCTCAAGCAATTCCCTCTGCTGCTCCACCCACGTTCTGGGATGAGGAGGATGACCATGGAGTGGAGACGCTTTCCACTGGGGCTCCTGGGACCTCTGGACTTTGTGCTGGGGATCAGTCTGGAGACGGGACCACAGCAGCACATGACCAAGGAAACCCCACCAGCCTGGATTCTACTGTTGGGACCCCAGAACCATCTCAGCACTCGTGGTCGGTGCTTGAGCATATGCAGAATCTGGCCAGGGGGGGTGTAGAAACTCAATCCCAGGTAGAAAAAATGCAGAAGGTACAAGAGGGGTTGCGAATGCAGGGGAAGTCACAAATTCCCCTTCCTCCAGGGACCACCCTTACAAGGGAGCAGCGTTATGTACAGCGCGTGGCTAGGAGAGAGCATTCTGACATCCCATTGCATGCCCCTGACCAAGGTCAGGCAATTGTGAGTGAGCCAAACATGGTTGGTCTCCCTGATATGCAGGGGCAGGTTGAGACAGTCGAGGCTATGTTCGGTGCAGATGTAAGAGATGAGAGCAGTGGGTTAGACATGCCAGCAGTAGGGGAAGCTGGTGCCCAATCCCAGTCACTGGCTAGTCATGCTTATGGTGTGCAGGCTGACATTGTAGGCGCAGCTCAGGCAAGTCTGGGTAGTGTGCCCAAGTGTGAGTCCAGGAGAGAGAGAGAGCTGCTGCTCCCCTCTGCATTGCGGAAGGTGCGAGAATGTAAGGGTGCTGCACATGAGTCCAGTAGTCAAGGAGAGAGAGAGAGACTTGAGAAGGAATCAGATAATCCCGGCAGTACTGCCCAGTCCCAGCATAAGGTACATAATGTACCTTATTCTGGCAACCAGGGAGAGAGAGAGAGAGAAGGGAACAGCATCAGTAAGGCTGACAGCCCTGCTGCACCACAGCATAAGGTACAGAGTGTACCTTCTGTCACGTTGGGAAAAGTTCACGTGCCCTCAAACTTGAGGGAAGCCCAGCGCTCACCTCAGTGGGAGTTTTGGCAGCAGGCAATGCAAGAGGAGATGGAGTCTTTAGACACCCATGAGGTTATGCAGTATGTGGAAAGACCCCATGGGCAGAAAGTTATCCCTGTTCATTGGATTTTTTCTACAAAAAACGATGCACATGGGAATGTCACTCGGTTTAAAGCAAGATTGGTTGCCCAGGGTTGCAGACAGATTCCTGGTATAGATGTTGGTGAGGTTTTTGCACCTACCAGCAGCTATGGTGCTAGGAGAGCTGTGCTGGCAGTGGCTGCCACACAAAATCTTGAGATCCACCAAGTGGATATCAAGACAGCTTTTCTCAATGGGGAGTTGGAGGAAGAGGTCTATGTGACCCAACCACCAGGATTTGAGAATGGCAACACGAGAGTTGTGTGCAAGCTCAGGAAGGCACTCTACGGTCTTAAGCAAGCCCCACGGGCTTGGCACAAGACCTTGAGCGACAAGTTGAGCGTGATGGGGTATAGTGTGTGCAAGAGCGACGCTGGGGTATACATCAGGAGGGCCCCTGATGGTAATCTGTCGTTTATTCTTGTTTATGTCGATGATCTTCTCATAGTTGCCAGAGTGGTTGCAGAGATTGAGTGGGGGAAAGAGTTATTGAAGAAGGACTTCACCATCCATGATTTGGGAGAGGTGAATGATTTCCTGGGGTGTCAGGTCCTACGCAATAGAGTTCAGGGCACTATTTCCATGAGTTGCACTCCCAAGATTGATGCTCTTGTGGAGAAGTTTGGCGTTGCTGATGATGGACGTGGGGTTGATACCCCCATGTCCAAGGACTTCGTGGCTAGCAGCAGACCCGAGTCCTCAGATGGTATGTCACATGGGGCTGGTACCCCTCTGCCACCTGGTCATCGATACTGCGAGTTAATTGGATCGTTACTGTACATAGCCAATACGACCCGGCCTGACATTTCTCAGGCTGTTGGAGTGTTGTCAAGGTATAGAATGACACCCACTACCTCACACTGGAATGAGGCCATTCGAGTGCTGAAGTACTTGAGAGATACCAGAGAGTTAGCTCTTACTCTGGGTGGAAAGGGCCCTGAGCTAGAAGGCTATGTTGATGCCGACTATGCTGGGGACCTGGACCACAGGTATTCCACCACTGGCTATGTTCTATCAGTCTATGGTAGTGCCGTGGTTTGGGGAAGCAAGAAGCAGAGCTCAGTTGCTACCTCAACTGTGCAAGCTGAGTTTATGGCAGCTGGCCATATTGTGAAGGAAGCCAACTGGCTAAGGGGCTTCTTGGAAGAGATAGGGGCTGCACCTTGGAGGGTCAAAATTTTCTGTGACAACCAAGGATGCATTTCTAATTTACGGAACCCCCTGTATTCCAAATTCACAAAGCACGTTGCAGTAAGCTTCCACTACGCTAGGGAAGCTATGGCACTTGGGCAGGTAGATATCCTCTATGTGGAATCTGCACGCAATGTGGCTGACATTATGACCAAGCCACTTGCCAAGCCCGTGTTTGTTGGTCATCGTGATTCACTAGGTTTGAGAAGATACACTTAAAGCATGCAGGCAAGGGGAAGTGTTGAGTTCTGAACATTATTATTGAATGCCTTGTGCTTTAAGTGATCTTCATGTGTGCACTATTAGGATATGGGTCCATTGAGAACATAAGGTACCTTGAGACACGGCAGATTCTGGACGTTTTCGAACATAAGGTACAATCCTATCTAGATCACACGTTTGTCGGATGAACTCTTAAGGCTGCCCCACCGGAGTGAATACCAACTGGTTGTGAAAGATGCTGGGCATCACCAGATGCTAGTCTTGTCCGACAGTTGTGTGTGGCACTCAGCAGACAGTCGTACGGACTGTAGCTGGAGTAACTTCGTCTATTGACGACCTGTCTGCTTTGTACAGGTACGGTGCGGCAGTGTGTGTTGTATCATTGTTGCTATTGTGAGAGCGAACAAGCTTAGTGTACCCTGTAGTCACTCAAACAGATAAGGGACAGTGACTTCAGGGAGTATAGGCATGTACTTGAACGTAGCCGTCTAGAGCCTTATCTAGTGATTGCTTGATCGGTGCTTGTGTACAAGATAATGATGTAACGTAACTGGTTGTGAAAGATGCTGGGCATCACCAGATGCTAGTCTTGTCCGACAGTTGTGTGTGGCACTCAGCAGACAGTCGTACGGACTGTAGCTGGAGTAACTTCGTCTATTGACGACCTGTCTGCTTTGTACAGGGAAAGCCGATTGCCTATAACCTTTCACAATACGCCCAATCTCGTACTGCTTC
>MVGU01000530.1:327500-332500 GCA_002005505.1 Botryococcus braunii
TTCGGCAGCCACTGCACAGGCGCCAGCCCCTTGTCTGTCACATGGATCCCACATGACGAGCAAAAACTGTCGCTGTTGCTCCCCACTGAACAATTTCACCCCCACGGGCGCACACATACTCTCTCTCTCTCTCTCTCTCTCTCTCTCTCTCTCTCTCTCTCTCTCTCTCTCTCTCTCTCTCTCTCTCTCTCTCTCTCTCTCTCTCTCTCTCTCTTTCTCTCTCTCTCTCTCTCTCACACACACACACACACACACACACAAACACACTCTCTCTCTCTCTCTCTCTCTCTCTCTCTCTCTCTCTCTCTCTCTCTCTCTCACACACACACACACACACACACACACACACACACACACACACACACAGGGGGAGGCAGGAGGAGGGAGGGAAGCACGGGCAAAGAAAGGGGGAGAGTAGGGGCCCCAGCAAAGGCCACACACGCTCGTACAATTGCCTTAACTACACAACACACAACACAACCGAAAACAACAATCCAAGGATGGGTTGGGAAAATTCAGCCCCCTCCCTCCCATCACTCCCTCCCCCCAGACTCAATCCTGACACCCTCTTCACCGACCTTAGGCAATTACGCCATCATCTATGTATATAGGAAAGGCACAAAATTTCAAGATGTGGCCTGCAGACCAACAGCATGCAGGAGGGGTGGGTGTGAGGAGCCGACGCGTTGATGACCCCCTGGGCCGGGGAGGGAAAAGAGGGATTGCACAGGCACTCAGAAACGTGGGAAATCGAACCTTGCTCTTCTTGTTGATATACGCCTTCTCTGTCAGGTTGACCAAGTACACAACCGGCTTAGCGGTGATCATGGGATTCTGGTTTAAGAAATCGACCTCTTTCAGGTTCCACTCCCCAAACCTGGCCCCCCAAATCCCACGGCAGGCTTGCTGTCCGCTTTTTATAAACTCAGGGATGGACCATTTTGCACAGCTTCTATGCAACAGAAGAATCATTCAAGTTTATTCATTGCCAAGCACCTATGAAAATAGCACCTGCTCCTCACATAGGGAGACAAGCAGTCACGCAACAGAAAGACGGACGGCAATGCCCTCCCCCCCCCCCCCCTCCCTGGACACCCGGCCCCCCAAAAAAACCACGCAAGCAAGGTGGAACTTCAAGAAGAAAGCAAGGAAAGACTGAATCCCATCGGAAGGGGACACACCCAAAGCACCCCGACCCCAACACATGTTCGTGCACGCGTGTGTGTAAATGTGTAACGTGTGTGTGTGTGTGTGTGTGTCTGTCTGTCTGTGTGTGTGTGTGTGTGTGTGTGTGTGTGTGTGTGTGTGTGTGTGTGTGTGTGTGTGTGTGTCCCTGGCGTGCGTGTATGTGCGAGTGTATGTGTGTCTGTCTGCGTGTGAGTACCAAGGGTTCGAATCCCTTCCTTTCCGTTTTCATAATATATAAAGTCTTTTTCGGGGACTTTTTTTTTGTCTGTGTGTGCAAGGGAGGGGGAGGGTACTTTACATGAATATTCTATGCTTATAATCCTTAAGCTTTCAATGTCCATCAAATCCTTAAGCTTTCATCTTCATCAACATTCAAAATCATCCTCAAAATTTTCTATCCTTTATATTTTGTTACCTTTAGAAAGGGGGGAGGGGAGGAAGGTGGATGGTAAGGGGAGGGGGCCCCGTACCGTACATCTTTGCCAGACTCCAGCCATTCCTTGACTTTCTCAGCTGTGGCCAAGTCCTCCTTCTGCTCCTTGGTCAAGCCGCGCTTCACCTTCGAGTTCAAATCATCGATGATGTTTTGGATGCGCTCCAGGTCCTTTGTTCTCAATTCCCTGCACCACTCCCCACCACGCCCACACCATCACAGCGCAGCCTTACACCAGCCATCATGCCTCAGCAAACCACCGCACCCCTGTTACAACAAAACCGCCACACCCCTGCCACAACAAACGCCCATACCTCTCCCACAAGAATGCACCACACCCTCGCCACAACAAAGCACCACACCCCTGCCACAACAAAGTATCACACCCCTGCCATGACAAACCACCAACAGCCAGCATCACACCTGCCTAAGGGACAATCCAGGCTCCCGCGCCACCCCCCCCCCCCAAAACAAAAAAAAAACGCTGTCTCGATTTTCCGCCCCGTCACAACCCCTCGGTTTGCATGCATGCATGTGCGTGCCCCCCCCCCTCAAACGCACACGTGCGCGAGGGTGCACAGGCACACACATGCACACACACACACACACACACACACACACACACACAAGAGAGAGAGAGAGAGAGAGAGAGAGAGAGAGAGAGAGAGAGAAGAAGAGAGGGAGAGAGGGGGGGTAGAGGCGGGGGGGCGGAGTGGGGGGACGGAACGAGATGCGCCATTTTGAAACGATGAGGGGAAGATACCCGTGGATGATCTCGAGATCCTCGACGGGGTCGATCCGATCCTCCGTGTGAATGACCTCGGGGTCGTCAAAGCCGCGGCACACATGGAATATGCCATCCACTGCAGCAATATGAGACAGGAAAGCGTTGCCCAGCCCTTCTCCTGTAGCCGCCCCCCTGCCCGCAGCAGGATAAGCCATCTCTTTCAGCAGTGCCGTGAGAACCTCCAACTTGGGGGTGTCACTGCTGAAAGGGCCCTTCCAAATATGAGCCGCAGGATAAGGTGCAAACCCTCAACAGGTAATCCTCTGGCAACTTCTAAAACGTCAATAATGAATTGATCTCGGCCCACCTAATCCTCTCTGACAACATCTAAAGGGTCAAGAATGAATTGATCTTGGCCCGGTCTGTTGGAAATGGACTCTCTCCGAGCAAAACGTCCATTTTTCGAAAAGCTTGTTTCACCTCACCGCTTCACTCGACTACTCCCTGTGGAAAGCGAAAAAAAAAAAACGATACGTCCAGAATTTGGCGCTCTCTCTTATTTTCCTCCCTTGTCCGCCTTTTTATTTATTTATTTTGGGGGGGGGGGGGTTTATGGGAAAGCACCCTCATCGTGTTGTTGAAACATATGCTGAAGGACTCTACCTACCACCAGGAACAGCCACCAAAACAGTCTTCAAGAGTACAATCGTCAAGGTTTGTGACACTTTCTCAGTCACACCACACAGGAGTCCACCACACGTTTCATGTATCGTAATTCCACAAACAGCACCGACACATTCCGCCACAATCTATATTTCCCCGACTGCCAGTGTCACCGCACAAGCTCGCCATTTCCTATTCTGTCACATCCAATCCTAACCACCCCCTATAGGCTGGGTCCCATAAGCCAGACCTGCTTCACGGGGTCCTGGACTCCAGATTTCATTCCTTCTTGCTGGTCAGAGCACACCAAACCACTGCCAGACGTAACGACTTCTGCAAGCCTCAACTCGGCATACTAAGCATTCGGGAAAAAGAGGTCTGCCCCATGCAAAAGCACACCCTCTTGAGCACTCCCTCTTCTCTCCCCAACCCCCCCCCCTCCCCTGCTCCCCAAAAAAGGGGGGGACCAAAAGGAAAAAAGCCCGGCAACGGAAGAACCAAAAAGCACGGGAAAGATCCACCAAGAGATGACGAGAGGAGGAACACTTGCCATGAAGATGGGGCAAAGCAAGGGGGGGGGGGGGCGAACCGAAGGGTGCAATACCACAGTTAGGTAGACAAACAGATGGGCGAAGATTAGGGAGAGGCAAGAACTCGAGATGTAACAACATGTAAGACATGATGTTCCACCATCCTTCTCGAACCCACTCAGCGTCCCCTTCTCCGCCGTAAGGGTGCGGACAGGGGGCTGTGGCCCGCTTGCAAATTAACTCTCAAAAAGGCTTGTGGCTTCCTCACAAACACTACAACCAAAGCGCAGACAGCAAGAGCCCTCACAGGAGAGTCTAATTTGTGCATTACGACAGTACATTTGAACCGCACTTCCAAGATTTTAAGTGTTTTACAGAGAGTTTTACCACGTCGAAGGGCGCCAACGGGCCCTGTCATCACAACTACAACCACAATTACACAACAACAAGCACAAGCACAACCACCACAATCAACACCCATCCTGATCACAATCAAAAAGCATTTACGAGCTAGTGCAAAGCAAGGGGGAGAGCAGGAGGCCCTCCCGCAGACAGCCCAGTGCCTGGCAACAGGCGTACTTCACCAGACCGGCGATGTCCACAATCTCCAGGAAGGCTGGCACTTTGCTTGCTGGCTTGTACAGGTCGCAGAGCCAGACGAAGCGGTCGTCCGGAATGTTCACCCGGGCCTGCCCACCTCCCCAGCCACCCCCCCCTGTAAACCCTGGACGATGCTCATCGAAAGAAACAATTTCAGCGGAGCGTTGTGTGAGCAATTCTAGCGCGCACAACCCTCTGCCCCCCTTCCTCCCAAAGAAGGAAGGAAGGAAATATTACATCCAGAACCATCAAACATGGCTGAATCAGATGACAGAGCCCCTCACGTCGCAATGTACCGCATCCATTGGGACGAGGCGAGGCTGGCAAGGCCTGCGAGCGCCAAGCTTCGGAATCCAGGCGCGTGACAGCGCACCGGACGGGAAACTCCAGATAGGAAACTCAGGATGCTCTCTACATGTGACAGACAGCGGTTTAGATGGGAACCAGGCAGATCAGGCAGGGTCCTACTCACAGAAGAAACGCGCTACAGGATGCGGCTGCTCTTACGGCCGCTCTTTGGCAGACCTCACTGGACAATTCCAAACTAATAGGAATGGAGCTGCATGCTTTGCAAAGCAACTGCAGGCGCTACTAACAGGAACTAAGACTGGAGCTGCTTGCTTTGCAAATCAACTCCAGGCGCTACTAACATAAACTAAAATGGAGCTACTTGCTTTGCAAGGCAACTCCAGGTGGTAAGGCACCAGGAAGAGCGGTTCAGGATAGCGACGTTTTTGTCATCAAATCTTATCAGAATTTGATGGTACATGTTGGTCATCATCACCGCATGCGTCCCGCACAGCCCCTGCCTAGCTACATCCAACAGGTTCTATGACCAAGTGCTCAGCGCCCTAAAACT
>MVGU01000530.1:337500-350000 GCA_002005505.1 Botryococcus braunii
TCTCTCTCTCTCTCTCTCTCTCTCTCTCTCTCTCTCTCTCTCTCTCTCTCTCTCTCTCTCTCTCTCTCTCTCTCACACACACACACACACACACACACACACACGCACACACACACACACACACGCACACACACACACACACACACACACAAAGACACACAGACACACACACACACACACACACACACACACACACACACACACACACACACACACACACACACACAGAGAGAGAGAGAGGGGGGGGGAACCATGCAGCTCAACTACATTGAGAGAGTGAATGTGAGCAGGGGTGATTGGGAGAGTGCTTGCGGAGCGGGGATGATTGAGAGAGTCATTGCGGAAATTGAGAGAGTCATTGCGGAGCGAGGGTGTTTGAGAGTGTGATTGTGTGCAGGGGGTGATTGGGAGAGTGCTTGCCGAGAAGGGGGGGGGCAATTGAGAGAATGCTTGCGGAGCGGGGGTATTTGACGGAGTGATTGCAAGCAGGGCGTGATTGGGAGAGTGCTTGCAGAGCGGGGCGATTAAGAGAGTGATTGTGAGCAGGGACGCAGCAGCAATAGCAAGCGAGCGGGCGTCAGAGCTGTACGGGCTACAAGTACTGGAGCGGGCCATCCAGGACGAGCGGGACAATGTCACGCGCTTCATCGTCCTGTCCCGCGACCCGCTGGAACCCTCCAGCTCCGACGTGCGGCCTTTCAAAACTTCGCTGGCGTTCACGCTCCCGGAGGGCCCTGGTCAGCTCTACAAGGTGGGTCCGCCTCCTCCGCTCCTGCCCTGCCTTGGAAGCTCCTCAAAATCTCCTTCTCGCAACACCAACAAGGAGAGGGGGGGGGGGTAAGGAGACGAGAGGAGGGAGGGCTGCCCCTGCCGCAACCCGCAAGCCTGCTCTGCCGCAACCAATGGGAGCGGGGTGCAGCAAGGCAGGCGTCCCCTCCCTTCGTGTTGCGGTTACAAAAAGGAGCTTTCGAGAAGAAGAAATCAGGGCAGGGCATAAACGGGATATGGCCTGCCCTGACAGCTCCTGCTCGAACGCTCCTTCTCGCAACCGTAACTTGCGGCGACAGCAGATCGCGGCGTTTCCTATTTTGGAAACCCGGCCTGTCCCGGCGTACCTCTCCTCTATATGGCCTGCCCCCGAACCTGAAGGGGGGGGGGGGGGTTCCCGTCCAAAAATGTACTGCAAGAAGCCCCTGGCCTTGTGATTGTGGCTTGTTGTGGTCCCTCTCCTCCCCCCCCCCCGTCCTCGATTATGGTCTGCCCTGTCACCCTTCAGTGGTTTTGGCCTCGGGCCATGCCATCTACGGCGTATCATGGGCTGCCCCCCCCCCCCCCCGATCACATAATGGTGCTCTGCCCCCCCCCCCCCCCAAAAGTCCTCATACCACCTGCTCTGGAACTTCCAATTAGACCATGGGATGCTTGGACTTCTGGTCTGATTACTGGTCTGTCATGGCCTCTCCCCCTCAAAAAACGGAAGATGGGGGGGGGGGGCCTAACTCCCACTTGTGATTAGGGTCCGCCCTGGGAAATTTCAAGAGGAGACTTGGGGAAACATAGGGAGAATCCAAGTGGGGAGAGGCCGGGGAAAGAGTGGGATTGCTGGAGGGGCGGTCGGCTAGATTCTCTCCCCCCCCACTCCCTATCCCTCTCCCTCCCTCCCTGCCTCTCTCTCTGCAGGCCGGGGTCCTATTATAAATCACTGGTTTCACAAGGATGCATCTTTTGGAAGTCAACTGCATGGTTATAAAGGTTGGCATTCCTTGCAACAGGCGTCAGTTCGATGCACTGGCGAAACTCTGGGAACTTTGGGATGGACGACTTTTTTCCCCTTTGTTTCTTCCCCTCTCCCTTCTCCCATGGCCTTTGTGCCTGTGACGCCCCCTCCCCCCACCCCCCTCTTCTTCACGTGGGGAGCCACCAGGCAGGTTACCTTCCCCCATCATAATCACCCCTCCGCCTCCCCCCCCCCCTCTTCCCTCTCATCGCCCCCGCCTCTCTCTTCTCCTCCAATGGCTTTAAGGGCGGGGTCATTATTATACACTACATTATTCGGAAGAGCTGGGCATGCACAGAAAACAAGATCATGGGGTAGACAGGGGATGCGAAGTCTGCAAAAAGAATCGTGTCGTCTTTCTCCTGCACTCATTTTGGCTCATCCGCATGTCCTCTTCTCCACTTTTTTCCGGCTCATCTGCAGAACAAGCATGTCCTCTTTCTCCTGCTGATCTTTGCGGGTGACCGACGCCTTGCCTGCCCCCTGTCCGCACCCCCCCCCTTTTGCCGCTGCCCCCGCCCCGTGCCTCCCTCTGAGAGAGTGACTGTGTGCGTGCGTGTGTGTGTGTGTGTGTGTGTGTGTGTGTGTGTGTGTGTGTGTGTGTGTGTGTGTGTTTGCCCCTCAGATATTCCAAGCAGCGTGGAAAGTTGCGTGCCCTCTGCCTCAGTGGGGGAGGTGGGTGGGCAATGTGCAGGTACTGTCAATATTTGCTCTGAAGGGTATCGACCTGACAATGATAGAGTCGCGGCCCAACCGAGTGAACCCGATTGCCGAGCAGAACGGGAGCGGACGCCGCTTCCAGTACATGTTCTACATCGACTTCCTGGGCAGTACAGCCAGCCTGAACGTCAAACAGGCCCTTCGCCACCTTCAAGTATTTCCTCGTTCTCTGTCGCTCATTTTCGTGCAAGCGCCAGACAGGCTGATTTAGATGTAGAGAGTATGCAGGAGCCTGAGTACCAGCCGGTAGACGTTCTTCAATTTAAATGTCTGAAAGGCAAAGGTAAAGGAATCCACAGCTCTGGAGAGGAGGCTAAAGGAAAGATTTGCATACTCACATGTGTATTCTGGCAGGAATAATTTGCTAGGAATGGGGAGGCAGGGAGGGGAATCCTGCTTGTGCACCCTGAGTTGGGGTGGGTGTGTTTGCCCTCACATCCGTGTGGGGATGCGGAGTCTCCCTTTCCTCCACTCATGACTTCTTTCGGTGATTGTTTGTTTATTTGTGTTTGGGAAGCATGACAGGGAAAGGGGCAGGACGGGTAGGCAGAGAGAGAGAGAAGGGGGGGAACGACGGAGAGAACAACGGAGAGAGAGGGGGGTGTTAGGAAGGCGGCATGTTTTGCGAGAACAGGGAGGTAGTCGTCTGGTTTCCATGCGAGCGTTTCCCGTGGTTGTGAACATGCCTTGTGTGGGAAGCGCAGGAGGTGTGTCCTTACAGCAGAGTTTTGGGGTGTTATCCCTTAGACCAATCAGGGCCGCTCCTGGCTGCGTCAGGGCTGGCACCACTGAAGGAGCAGGCTGCGAAAGTGGCGGTGGAAGAGCAGCTGGAAGCTGAACTTCTGGGGTTCGGTAGCCCAGACAACATGGGCAGGCAAGCTGGCTTAGAGGTCCTCTCATCTGGGGGACTAAAGCTGGAGAATAGTCTGACCAATCAGGTGCTGTGTCAACTCTCCCGCCCCTTCCTCGACCCCTACAAATGTGCGGGCAGGGCACTTGAAATCTGTCATTTCTGAAGCGCTTCGATGCTTTTGTGCTTCTGTGAAATACGTCGTTGAAGCACTTGGATGCTTTGTTGGGTCTTGTCCCCCAGCATACGATACGAAAAACTTGACACGCACAGGCACAGACGCACACACGCTTGCTCTTCTGCGGGCACTCTCGCATACTCAATCTCTCTCTCTCTCTCTCTCTCTCTCTCTCTCTCTCTCTCTCTCTCTCTCTCTCTCTCTCTCTCTCTCTCTCTCTCTCTCTCTCTCTCTCTCTCTCTCTCTCTCTCTCTCACTCACTCACTCCAGTCTCTCTCTCTCTCTCTCTCTCTCTCTCTCTCTCTCTCTCCCTCCCTCTCTCTCTCTCTATCCCCCCCCCCCCTCTCTCTCTCTCTCTCTCTCACACACACACACACACACACACACACACGCGCGCGCGCGCGCGCGTGCGCGCCGTGCGAACGCACATATTGGATTTCATTATGCTTGCATGGCAACCATAATGAAATCCAATATGTGCGTGCGCACGTCTTGCAACGGTTCCGCATGCGCTTCTATGATGTGTCGAGCAAACGGGCATGCGGGCTTAGGGTCAATGGCAGTGTGGAAAAGCGTTGGGGGGTGTGAGCAGGAAGGGAAGCCAGCCATCTCATATCAGGGAGCACCAGGGGCGTACAGCGAGGGGGCCGCCCTGAAGGCCTGCCCTGAGGGGGAGCCTCTGCCCTGCGAGCAGTTTGAGACGGCGGTTTTGGCGCTGGCAGAACGCTTGGCGGAACGCGCCGTTATGCCGATCGAAAACTCACTGGGAGGTAGCATCCACGCTGTCTACGACTTGCTCTTGAGGTGCTCCCACCCCCCCTTGTCCTGTCAATCGGCCGCCTCTTACCTCACAATTACATACCCGTTTGCCCCGCATGCACGAGCCACCTGACTTGTGGGGCCCATCAGCCCGACCTGATCTGGAGGGAGAACGAGTGAGATCCCCGTCCAGCGGAGCCGGGGCCCTCCGACCCAGTAGGATCATGCAAACCGGATCATGCCGCGTACTCCAACTTTAATGCCACTGATGATTACCCGTTCCACCTGTGGTACATCTGGTGTACAAACGGAGAAATTGCAGCAGGAGCGGGATCAAGATGTTAGCCCATCCTGTAATGTCGGAGGCTGGAAGCGAAGAAGGGCGAGAAGGTTGTGAACGCATCGTTCAGGGAGATCACTTTTTGTATGGAGAAGAACAAAGTTGCGCACGAAGCATGCGTTCCGTCGTACTTTTTTCTTCTTTCCTGGGTGTTGCCCTGTCGGGTCGTGTGACTCCAATTTGTGTTCTGTGTGCAGTGACTCTGATGGTGTCCTCCAAGAATTGTGTCGCTCGATCCACTCCTCTATAATGGGGATATGCTTCTGAGCATCTGCACAAGACGTCGGTGAAGGAGCATGTGACGTGGCAGCTGTTGGTGCCTGTACGCGCTTGTGTATATGGTGTGTGTGTGTGTGTGTGTGTGTGTGTGTGTGTGAGTGGGAAGGGGGGAGAGGGGGGGGTGGGAGCCCCACAAGATGTGAATCGAAGACAGGCAAGAGATTCAATGACTTGAAGTGAGAGTGAAGAATTGCGGTGAAAACCAAGGGAATGAAGTTGGATTGAAGGAAAACACATTCCAGGACAAGAGATGCAAGAACAAGGATTTTAGGGAATGGAGTCTTGACATTCTAGGGAATGAAAGCGGGCAAATTAAGAGCGTACTGCATGCGGTAACTCCACAACCGTCTTCAACATCCTGTTCGGGGAGAATGATTAAGCAGAAGCCAGAACACGCTGTGGCAATGGGGTCATTGGGGAGCTGTCGCTTTCTTTAACTGCTGCCGCGCTCCCTCAATAGTCTGGAAAGGGCACTTCATCAAAGTACTTCCCCATGGCGTGCCCCCAACGCCATTTGTCCTGATCAAGCGGGGGGTGGGGCAACAGGTACCGGGTGCATATAGTAGGGGAGGCCACAATTGCCGTCCGGCACTGCCTTCTGGCGTTGCCGGGGGTGCGGAAAGAGGGCCTTCGGCGAATCATCAGCCACCCGCAGGCGCTCGCGCAAACTGACAACTACATTCGGCGCTTGCCGCGTGTCGTCAAGGAGGCTGTTGACGACACGGCTGGAGCGGCTCGAATGATCGCCGAAAACGGCTGGACGTGCGCGCCCCTTCTCACCTCCTTGTCTCCGCTATCCTCTTACCCCCTCCCCCCCCCCCCCCCCGATGGCCCACATGCCATCGCATGAGAGTGGGGGTCATGACAAAGCGAACTTGTCAAAAGATGCTACTCCATATGCTGTGCAGTCAGCTTGTGCCGTGCGGTACGTGGGCTAGACCCGTCCCTCCCGTCCCTATCCTTCAAGCCGGCATGGCTAGCTCTGGATGTGATAATTCCTTTCCTTCTGTCGCTAAAGGTTGCTCGTCACCTCCGTCATTGTCACCGTCTGTCGCCCTGGGGCGAGAGCCGATGAATACCAGTGCAAGTTTCCATGCCCTCACGTCGCGCTCTGTTTGTGCCCGCTTTTGCCGTTTCATTTGTCTCTGGCACCTGGGTCTCTGTAATTGTTTGTTTTGCAGCAGGATCTCGATGGTGCTGCATGCTTTGCCTACGCATGCATTGCAGTGTGTTGTCTTTTCTAGGTCTCGGTGTACTGCAGTGTGTTCTCTTTCCCCTGTCAACTCTTTCTTTGTCATCTTTGTCCATTGAGGGAGGGGGGGGGGAGGGAGGGAGGGAAAGAGAAAGGGGGGGTGGGATGATACCCGAATTTGAGAGGGGTCGTCGGTCAGAATAAGGTCATGGTCCCCTGTCGAACCCTTTAACGTGTGATGGTGCACTGGGTTGAGTAGGGACGTGGCAGCAGTGGCTAGTGAGCGAGCAGGACAGCTGTACGGCCTGGAGGTCCTCGATCACGGCATCCAGGTACAGTTCCTTCCCTGTTCTCATTCCCCCCCCCTCTCTCTCTCTCCCCCCCTCCCCCCCCCCCCTCTCTCTCTATCTCTCTCTCTCTCTCTCTCTCTCTCTCTCTCTCTCTCTCTCTCTCTCTCTATCTCTCTCTCTCTCTCTCTCTCTCTCTCTCTCTCTCTCTCTCTCTCTCTCTCTCTCTCTCTCTCTCTCTCTCTCTCTCTCTCTCTCTCTCTCTCTCTCTCTCTCTCTCTCTCTCTCTAGGAGGGATTAGGGTGCCCCCCTCTCTTTCTTGTCCTCTCTCTGTTTATCCCCCTCTCTTTCCCTCCTCCAATGACCATCCCAGCTGCCTGCCTGTTTCTTAACCACGAGAGAAGTGACACTCCAGTACTGCTTGTCTGACTTTGGATAGCCCGCCTTGTTTCGTTCTGTCTTGGTGTATAATGGGCTCGCATTGTTTGAAGTCAGAGATTGCCTTGCAGGACAACGACGACAACTTCACGCGGTTCCTGGTGCTATCACGTGACCCCCTCATCACCTCACCGGCTGATCCACGGCCCTTCAAGACCTCCATTGTCATTTCCATGCCTGAAGGCACAGGCGCCCTTTTCAATGTGCGCCTGTCCCGCCAATCCCCCCCACTGTCCGACCCCTAATCCCGTGCTTTCGGGGCGAGCACAGTGAGTCGTTCCCAAGTGCATGCTTGTGTAAACACATATTGGATAAGCACATGGCGGATTTACGGTGTGCGGTTAGAATAGGCTTCACTCTTGAATATAAACACATGCACAGATGCCCACATGTGTGTTTGAACATGTGCGTGTCTGTCTGGGTGTGTCTGGGCCCCGGGGGGGGGGGGGGGGTCGCTTTTGAATTGAGGTGTGTGCAGTGGATATGAATGTGTTCGTGTTCTTGAGATAGAGACAGTGTCTGTAAGGCTGGACGTGTACGTGTACCGGGGTGGGGGGGGGGGGGCTAGAGGGTGTAATACAGATTGAGCCTGTGTGTGTGTGTGTGTGTGTGTGTGTGTGTGTATGTTCGCGCGCGGGCGCGCACGCCTGCGCGTGCACGCACGTGAGAGAGAGGGCCCCGGGGGGGGGGGGGGGCACGGAAGGAGAGGGAGATGGGGATGGGGATGCCGACTGCTACTGTGTTCCGGGCAGGTATTGTCGGTGTTTGCTTTGCGCGACATTGACTTAACCAAGATTGAGTCACGGCCACTACGGAGCAAACCTCTGGGGGCAGCGTCAGAGGCAGAGGGGGGCCGCCGCTTCTTGCACCTCTTCTACCTGGACTTTGTGGGCAACCTGGCGGATGAGAAACCTCAGAATGCACTCCGCCACCTGCAGGAAATCGCCCCTTTCATGCGCGTGCTTGGCTGCTACCCCATGGAAATTTGAATGCGTACCTGTGAATATCAACTGTTAGAATCCTGTCCGGAGGTAGAGCGACATGGGGCTCGTTTGCGGTACTGTTGCCTGCAACAACGGGTCTGGGATATAACTTGCGGAAGTGGAGTGGCGTCCTGCTGTACTGGGCGAAAGCAGGGCGGAAGCCTTCAATTGACTGTATGACGGCGTTGTATGGTGCAAACGATTTGCAAGACAATGCAGAGTTTGTGTATTTCGTCGCACGAGGGCAGTAAGGCTCAACGTGTGGTTCAAGAACTCGCGGATGCTGATGCTGAACAGTGAGGCAGTGGCTTCATTGCGGATTGAAATTTTTTGGAGTTAGTAGGGAAAGGGGAGCTTCAGTGACTACGGACTGACGTAGTTACAGGCTTACGTTAAGGTATTGGTTTTCCCTATTTGTACACATGTGTAGTATCTCCAACCTGTATTCGGATGCCTTGGTCCATCCCCTTCTATCTTTAAGTTGGTGCAACTCGGAGAGGGGACTTCGGATTGCATTTTTCTGGACTTTGTACAGAAAGGGAGTTTTAGTTCCTACTTGTTGACGAAGTCACAGGCTGCTGAAAGGGAGGGAATGTGTTTAGTAGTGAAGTATGTTCAAGCCGTATCCCTTGGGTCATCCACGTGGATGATCCACGTGCATGCTTCAGTCACAGCCGTCAGTGGCACCGACACTGTGCAACTCCGAGTAGAGACTACGGGTGGGACAGGGGATAATGGGGTGGATCAACTCCGGAGCTGATAGTGAGATCTTTTCCTCAAGGAGAAGGGGGGGGGGGGGGCGGGATGCGGAGAGTATATATGTGTCAGCATATATGTTTCATAATACGACCTGTTCATGTCAAGGGGTAATAATATGAGTTTTGTACTGTGGAGCGTACGTGAGCCCACCCGTCGACGGCGTCTGATTGGGCCATTACGTTCTGATTGGCCAACAATTATGATACTGATTAGCCAGCACATACCCTGGGTGGGACCCATGCACGCACCTTAGACCACGGTGTGATACCCATGCACCGACGTGTGAACACGATTGCAACAACCCCTCCCACCTCGAGAGATGCAACACGGTGGTAGCGGGAGGAAGAATATTGGCGGTGCTTACATAATCTCTTCTCCGCGTGTGCCGGGTCATGCACACTTTACCCTCTTCCTGAGAATAGAGTGCTTGTCACCACTCCTAACGGGCTCAAGAGGATCACCTCCAACGATGTCAATAGATGGTTGATGGGTGGTGCAAAGCTAGAAGCAGGCCTAGCAGATGGTGGCTTTGCGCCATCCATCAACCATCTGTTGGCATCTTTGCGGCGTTCCTCTTGAGCTAATTACGGGCGCTTACAAGCACTCTATTCCTAGGCAGAAGAAGGACACGTGATGAGCGCATTTGATTGAATTCTAGGTCCCTTGAGAATTGAGCGATGTACGATCTTTTCACGGGTTTGGATCCTGGCCTGACTCCACATCTATCAACTTCACTCTACTCCTACGCAAGTCCCTAGTCTCTAATCCATATCGAATTCGCCCTTGTGGAGCCACATGGTCTCTTACGAGGCCTCTAGATCGAAGCTGCACAAACTCACAGTCTCATCGGCTGTACTAAAGATTTACTAACGCGATTCCACTGGAACTGAAACACCACAGACAAGACGGGTCCGGTGCTGCAGTAACGCCATCCTTGGCAGAGGAACAGGAGCGCAGTCTACTGCTGATTTATCAACCCCTATTTTCGAATGAAGAGTGAAGCACAATGCTAACGCTGGTTTGTAAACCTTTCACCTTTTATTTTAAAGGAGACATTTCCTTTAAAATAGAAGGTGAAAGGTGAAGCTTGCTGCCAGTCCTATTTCATAAACCTCTCCTTTGCACGTCACATGCTTCGAAGCATGTGACAGGCAAACTCCAACAAGTTTTCTGGCGGCCAACCTCCCGGTGGAAGAGGCAAGGGCATCGGTTAATGCTCCCGTCCTTCCACCCATCCTAGTGCTGGCGCAGAACCTCTTTTAACCTCTTCCCAGCCAGTATTCCCTTTCATCCATACAGCTGGAAATCGAAAAGACACCACCAGTACCTCTCTTACCAGCCAGTGATGCACACTTAACAATGTTTCACACAGGAAACACAGGAGGGGGCACCTGTTTCTAACGGTGTTTCTGGTGCGCAACCCGCCATTGACCATGGGCCATGGCTTGGACCAACTGCCAAAACCCTGCGTCACGGGGAGGTGCAACATCAACATGACTACATGTACCGCCAGGGGCCTAAATTGAGGGCGGTCTCGAGTTGGGTGCGCAGCGCCTCGTGAGCGCAGCAGGAAGGGGTTCAATTCGCTCTGGATAGGTACTGGTCTGACCTTGTATCCACCTTGACTTTTTCGCCCACATTTATGAACAATGGCACCTGCACACACAGCCCCTGGAACCGTCAGTGCTGGCTCTGCAGAAAAGACGCCATGCGCGCCTCGCAAATGCTCACAATTTAAGAGCATGAACACTTGGAAGCTGCCCTCTCTCAGCAGTTTCTTTCCTAACACACTACTGGAGGCGCCCAACCCCCACCCCCGCAAACCAACCCCCAAAAAAGTCTCTGCATTTCATTGACCGGTGTGTCGGAAAGAACCCATGGCCAGCACGGAGTCCTTTTTCCTTACTACACCTCGCTATCCAGCAGCAATGCATCCCACATTTGCCACCCGCGCCCAACATTTCATACCGTTGGTTTGGAACCAACTCGGGAACTCTCTCTGTAGAAGGCCGCTTGCCCGCCCGGCAAACTATGACCAAGCCCTTATGCACAGAGGCCCGGAAAGCAATATTATGATGACACTCTTATGCACAGCCGCCCAAAAAGCAATCCTATGACAAAAGCTCTTGTGCACGGGCGCCCAAAAAGCAAGACTAGGAGAAAGCTTTTGTGCACAGAGGCCTGAAGAGCAATAACCATGACAAAAGCTCTTGTGCACTGGCGCTCGAAAAGCCAACACTTTGAGGAAAGCTCTTATGCACAGAGGCCCGAAATGTGCGATACAATGACAAAAGCACTTGTGCACAGGCGCTCAAAGGGCAATACCTGAATGACTGCGCCAGTCTCTAGCGTGGCAGGCTTGGTGCCCCCCGATTGGGTGTTGCCTTTGACACCAGGATCAGCCTCAATGACCTCCAGGTCGATCGTGTTGGGGGGATCCACCCCGATCACCTTCCCCTCCCAGATTATCAACTCAACAACCAGACCCTCCTTCAGGTACTTCGCCCAGGAGTCCTCGCGCTTCACTCGTACCTCCTCGTATGTGTTGTTGTCCATGAACACGTACTGCATCAGCCACGGATACACGCTTACCACACGTCGGCAACACAGTAATGCAGTTCACAACAGCCTCCATGCCTTTTACAAATGTGCTTATGGACATGTGCTGCTGTGTCTTCCAGAGTTTGCAAAACCCGCCAAAACCCTGTTTATTTGACCCTTGCACATTCCCCTCGAGTTACATAGTTCATTCCCCCTCCCCTTTCCCCTCACCCCCTCCCCCACTCTCCCCCCCCCCCCGCGCCCCCCCCCCCCCCCCCCAAGGGGTATCATTCTCCCGGGATATCCCCCCCTCTCCCTTACCTGCCCCCCACCCGGCTCCCGCTCCCGCATCCCCCGCCCCCCCCCCCCCCCCCCCAAAAAAAAAGGGGTATCATTCTCCCTGGATATCCCTCCCTCTCCCTTACCTGCCCCCCACCCGGGACCCTCAAATAACTAGACCGAGCAGCCCCCAGGATTGTAGCCAAAACTACGAATTTCACCACACATAGAGCAACAGAAAGAGTTTCAAAGGTCACTGAAGGTCAAAAGGCAACTGATACAGGCCCAAACTGTCCGTTGTGCGGTTGCGCATGCAGGTAAAAGAGTGCCATCCGCATAATGGAATATTCATTTACGCACAATGCAATATTCATTCAAGGCATTCCTGTGTGATACGCTGCCATCATACGGGGGCCCTGTGCAGGTTCAACTCATGACAGATATAGTTCATTCACTTACATCGCTGCCATCCGCATATGTATACTGTCCATACTTCTTTTCCACTACGGCCGTGGCCACGGACTCCCCACCCCGGAACGTCCGCTCTACTGTGTTTCCTGTGATGTAGTTCTTTAATTTTGTTCGCACAAAAGCGGCTCCCTTCCCTGGTTTTACGTGAAGGAATTCTGCGCCCCCATGCCTCATGCTCAGACGATCGCACGCTTGTCTGTGCGAGAATAAGATTTCAGGTAATGAAAGTCCGGATGCCATGCTGCAAGCAAAGCATTTGACACTGAAGAGAACCACGCCATAGTAAGTGCCATACTGAGTGCGCTTCCTTACGGAAAATACAAAGCATGAAGCAACATAACGGTAGGCACTGCTAAATAAAGCTTCAGTTCACTTCGCATTATATCATGTTCGTACCCACAACTCTCCAAGGCGCCCCATCCAACTCGAGAGTAACTCCAGGGCGAAAATCGTTTGAGGAGATTGTGGGTCCTGCTCGAACTTTCAAAAAACCTCTATCAGATTGCACCTGAATAAAAAGTGGCGTCAGCTAAGTCTGAGTTACAGAACCTGTGGAAATTGTGGAAGGACTACCCCCGTCACAGCAGGGTATATTACATACGCAGGCATGAAATGAAAAGAACAACTGAGATTCAGTATTCAGACAA
>MVGU01000530.1:355000-392500 GCA_002005505.1 Botryococcus braunii
TCTCTCTCTCTCTCTCTCTCTCTCTCTCTCTCTCTCTCTCTCTCTCTCTCTCTCTCTCTCTCTCTCTCTCTCTCTCTCTCTCTCTCTCTCTCTCGCTCTCGCTCTCTCTCCCCCCCCCCTCTCTCCCCCCTCCCCCTCTCTCTCCCCCTCCCCCCCCTTCTTTCCTCCTGTATCTGAGTCACCATCCCACCCTCCCTCGCTCCTCGGTCACTCTGCGGCCTTCCCCCAAACGCACCCGGGCATCCGAGCGAGTGTGTGTGTGTGTGTGTGTGGGGGGGGGGTTGTCGTGCGAGGCACACGGCTTAAAACAGCGTAAGGGACAGGCTGGGGCATGGGGCCCGACAGGGAGGGAAAGATGCACTGCTGCTGGTGGATGTCAGATGCTGCCCGGGCATGGAGGGCTGCCCCCTGATCTCTAATCCCGGGGGCCGCCTTCTGGGCATTCTCACTGCCCCGATCTGCAACCCTCTCTTCAACGCCGAGGTATTGTTTACACCAGTTTCGCTCTGCTCCTGCTTTATTTCACTTTATTGCTATGCTGATCTATTCCAGTTTGCTCCCCTGTTCTGTTCTACTTATTCCATGCACAACATTGCTGTACGTTCTTGCGTCAGGAGTTGTTCCCACTAAAGGTATCTGGCCCAGTGCCCCTTGGACAGACACCCATGCTTTTATCCAAGGCTTTGGTGCAGACACATTGATGCTCTACTGCTGAATACCCCTGTGCAGCTGTGAGAGCACTGGACATCCTACGTCTTCCACCCCCTGCTATGTTTGTCTTTGTCCTGCACTGCTGTGTGTGTGTGTGTGTGTGTGTGTGTGTGTGTGTGTGTGTGTGTGTGTCTGTGTGTGTGTGTGTTGGCTTACCCCGCACTTGCTTATCTGTGTTTTGCAGTCTGCATTGGCACATGTGTTTATGCGTGAGTGCATGTGTGTGTATGTAAGTGTGTGTGTTTGTGTGTGTGTGTGTGTGTGTGTGTGTGTGTGTGTGCGCGCGCGCGCTCGCCCCCGTGCATGTGTGAGGGGGGAAAGCGCAAGAGAGAGGGGGAAGGGGCGGAGGGAGAGAAGGGGGGGTTTGGAGAGGGAAGAAGAGAGAAATTGTCCTAAGAGAGCCAAACTGGCTGGCAGGTACCCTTGGCATTCTGTGCAGCCCGCGCAGCAGCCAGCTTTGCCAGCTGGCACACAAGATGGGCGTCCAAGCCCGAACACCTCTCCCCCTCCATGGGTGGAGCAGCGGTACAAGTGCCCCGGCCGGCGCTGCATGTACCGCCAGCGGCCCGCACGTCCCGGCCGCTGGATGGGAGGGCAGGTATACCAAAGCCATGGGAGCGCTCAGGGGCAACCCGAACAGCTCGCCCGGAGCCTCTTTTGGCAACAGCGCTTGTACCAGCACGTGCATCTGCGCCTGATTTGGCAACGGCACTGGTACTGGCACGTGCATCTGTGCCTGGTTTGGCAACAGGACTGGTACCCGCACAAGCATCTGCGCCTGATTTGGCAACGCCGACGGGGACTCGTGCGGAAACGTCGCTGAGACAGCTGTGCATGGCGAGGGCAGTGTCGGCAACGCGCAGCTCTGTCGTTGCGGTCATGGCAGCAAATGGGTCGTGGGCAACCGGCGTGGTTATGTCATCGGATGGACTAATCCTTACTAATGCACATCTGGTCCACCCGAGGGGGGCGGCGGGCGCCCCCACCCCTTCTAACGCTGAGGACAGAGGAGGGGCAGCGAACCGGAGTATGCCGCTGGTCCGGGTGCAGCTGCCTGCGGGCGGGGCCGCACAACCATTGTGGGTTGCGGGACAGGTGGTGTACATCTTTATGGGTCCACTCGACCTCGCGGTGGTGCAGCTGCTGAAGCAGCCACCGGCCGACGTGCTGCCCATTGTTCTCGAAGTATGTTCTCATTGTTCTCCTGTTCGTTTGGGCTTGGCATCTTCTTAGCACATTGCATTTGCGCCAAACCTCTCAGGGTCTGGCAGAACTGCCCCTCACTGCTGTGGCGTGCTCTGTGAGTGTGCGCGCGCCCGTGTGTGTGTATGTCCGCGCGCACGCGCGTATGTGTGTGTGTGTGTGTGTGTGTGTGTGTGTGTGTGTGTGTGTGTGTGCACGCGCGCGTGCGCGGATGTGTGTGTGTGTTGAGAAGGGGGACAGGGGGGGCGGGAGAGAAATTTTGTTTTTTTCGGGGGTGTGTGTGTGTGTGTGGGAGCCCTCACAGGGGAGCTAATGCAGCATCCAGCTCCTCTGTCAGTGCGATAGCTTTGGTTGTTTTCCCTTGATTTATGGCTATCTGTTCTTCCAGCTGCTCACCGGCTATCGGCCTTCTCAATAGGTCTCTTGGGGGCGGTTTACCTGTGGGTATGTATGTGTGTGTGCGCGTGCGTGTGTGTGTGTGTGTGTGTGTGTGTGTGTGTGTGTGTGTGTGTGTGAGAGAGAGAGAGAGAGAGAGAGAGAGAGAGAGAGAGAGAGAGAGAGAGAGAGAGAGAGAGAGAGAGAGAGAGAGAGATGTGTGTGTGTGTGTGTGTGTATGGGCGCGCGCGCGAGCCCGTGTTTCGGGGTGGGACCGGGGGGAGAGGGGGGGTGTCGTCATGTGCGACTTGAACAACGGTACACGGCTGCCCGTTGGGGTGGGTTGGTTCATGAGTGTTTTAGTATACCTTTGAATTGTATGAGGGAAGTGAGCTGGCAGCTGCCTGTCAGGGTGCTAGGTGCCTGGCAGGCTATGGAGGGGTGCATAGATATATCATCATTTTGTGCCCGTTGTGACTTGAATTAATTTGCGAGCGAACCCTGTCATGCCGAGTGCCAATCACTTTGTGGAGAATGGAAGGGACTTAATGAGTATCAAATAACTATTTTGCTCATTTGGGTGCTTATCCGGGGTGCATTTTCGGGTGAAATTTACATCGACAGTCTGTCCTTGCAAAAGGGGTGCGTTCGAAGACACGCATGCTGCATATTGTGGCCGGGATCACGGTTGGTGGGTGGATAAACTCTACGAGGATTGCCCCTTGGCGTGTTGTAAACTCTTAATGGTCCATCCCAGTGTCGGGAGACCGAGCATATCTTTACCTCCCCCATTGTGCTGGGAGGCCTTGACTCTGCATGCAGAGTCGTGCGGGAGGGCTGGGAATTGGCTTTGTACATTGCAGCTTGCATGAATGAAAAAGTAAACATCTTATATGCATAAATAATCTACGGGTTATATGAGTGGAAAGTTTTACTAGCAGATGTTGAAATTTGGTGGCCACATTGTTGTGCCACATTGACGTGCTTTCGAGCAGCAGGAACATGTAAATTACTAAGAACGTGTATATTAGTAAGAAGGAGGACCAGACTGGTGGTGCAGCCCGGGCTTCGCTCATGCATTATGATGTGTATATCAGAATACATGTGTGCCACCAAATGGGCACAGTGATGAAAAAAGGAGCATGTGGACGCACAGGCAGAGGAGCCGAGAGAAGGGCAGCTGGTTGGGGTGGTGGGCTACCCTCTGTTCAATCCGTCCCAGGGATTAGGCCCTTGGGTCACTAGCGGGAGCATTGTCCGGCTGGTGCGGGAGACCCGGCAGGCCACCTCGGCCCCGGTCATGCTGCTCACGTCTGCTGCCGTACATGCAGGTGCGTCCTCCATCTACAAATCACAGCCCTTAATCATCTGGTCCATCTCCAAATCACAACCTCATAATTCTTTGGTCCAGTAGTGCTCTCTCCTCCCTCAATCCCCCCCCCCTCTGGGTGTGGCCCCAGAATGACCCCCCCCCCCCGCCGCCCCCATCCACCGGTGCCCTGGTTATGTGTGTTAGCAATGGACCCACGAACATCCCCCTTCTTCCTGCCCCTTCTTCTTATGTTCCTCCGTTGGGGGCGGAGGCCTTCTCCACCATCTGCTTTGCACAGGGTGTGTGACCCACCCTGTGCGGGGGACCCACCCAGTGTGTGGGTCCCAGGCGCTCCGACTGTCGCACTGTCTTCCCCTAACCTCTGGCTTTGTTTGCTCCTTTTTACATTCTCCTCACCTTTAGGACCTGTGGGTCCAGCGCTGTCTCTTAGGAACCTCTTTCTACTGTGCTCAACCTCTTCCTACTGTGCTCAACCTCTTCTTACTGAGCTCAACCTCTTCTTACTGAGTTCAACCTCTTTGTAAAGGAATGCAAGGATTTCTCGGTATTTCTGGACATTTCCCTTACCCCCTAGCCTAGGCGCACATGTGGCGCACATGTCGTACGAGCAACCCGAGTACACAGTGCGTGCGTGCACGTGCGTTGTGTCTAGCCTTGGCTTCGAAGCCGTAGGATTTCAATGGATAGTCAGGAACGTTACTGTCATAGTAGGATTCCTAGATATTTGGTAGATATCATTGTAGAGGTTTGACCGGCTAGTGCTGCACCGTTGGAGAGAACGATAGATAGAGACTCGGGATCAACAGAGACACTGATAGGAGGAAAAAGCCACGCAAAGGAAGACACGCACAGGTAATTGGACTAAATAGTAGACCACAAATCGGAATGGAAGCCCTGTCAGGTGGGGGTTACTGAAATTGGAAAGGGCGTTCAACCTTACGGCCATCCGGTCTTGTCTCTCTCTCTCTCTCTCTCTCTCTCTCTCTCTCTCTCTCTCTCTCTCTCTCTCTCTCTCTCTCTCTCTCTCTCTCTCTCTCTCTCTCTCTCTCCTACCCTTTTGGAGATTCACCCAGACTTGTTACTTCTACTACACCTTGCGGTTACCAGATGTAGGAGGGAGGGAGGGAGGGAGGGAGAGAGAGGGAGAGAGAGAGAGAGAGAGAGAGAGAGAGAGAGAGAGAGAGAGAGAGAGAGAGAGAGAGAGAGAGAGAGAGAGAGAGAGAGAGAGAGAGAGAGAGAGAGAGACAAGGCCGGATGGCCGTACGGTTGAACGCTCTTTCCAATAACAGTAACCCCCACCTCACGGAGCTTCCATTCCCTCTTGTGGTCTACTATTTAGTCCAATTACCTGTGCGTGAATTCCTGTTCGTGGCTTTTTCCTACTATCGGTGCCTCCGTTGATCCCGAGTCTCTGTCTATCGTTCTCTCCAACGGTGCGGCAGTAGCCGGTCAAACCTCTACAACGATATCTACCAAATATCTAGGAATCCTACTATGAGGGTAACGTTAGTGACTATCCATTGAAATCCTACGGCTACGAAGCCAAGGCTAGACGCAAGGCACGTGCATGCACGCACTGTGTACTCGCGTTGCTCATACGACATGTCCGCAAAGGCTAGGGGGTAAGGGAAATGTCCAGAAATGCTGAGAATCCCTGCATTCCCTTATGCTCTTCCTACTGAGTTCAGCCTCTGTGGACTGACTTTAACCTCTTCCAACCGAGTTCAACTCTTCCTACTCAGCTCAACCTCTTCTCATTGAGCTCAATCTCTTCCTACTGAGCTCAACCTCTTCTTACTAAGCTCAATCTCTTCTTACTGAGCTCAACCTCTTCCTACTGAGGTCGACCTCTCCGGACTGAGTTCAACCTCTTCGTATGAGTTCAACCTCTTTGCACTGAGTTAAACCGGTCCCTACTGGGTTCGACCTCTCTGAGTTCAACCTGTCTAAACCGAGTTCGACTTCTCTGAGTTCAACTTGTCTTGACTGAGTTCGACCGCTCTGAGCTCAACCTGTCCCTGTTGAGGTCGACCGCTGGTCATTGAAACTTGCTCCGTGGGCATGGCTCTTCAAAATCTTTAGAATTTCCTCCGAAGACCTGCCACAGCAATGGCCATACAAAGCCCCCTGGTACTGCTCCAGCTCAGAGGAAAGGCAGTCGACAATGGCGTTAGTCACATCTTCAGGGTCCACTAGATGGGAGTTTTCTAGCAGGTTCCTAATAAGACAACCTTTTTCATAACAAATGTCTCCTGTGTCTCCTCAGGGGTCATTTTCTGAAATTGAAAGGTTAGCAACCACTCTCCGTTAACAGCCTTATTATGCCCGCCCGTAAACTTGCGTGCAATCCACATCAGGCCATCAATTGCAAAATGTTTTCATAGGAGTCATGGTCCCCATTCAAGAGGTACACTGCTGGTTATGAGCATCATTGTTGCAGTGCTGTTTGTCACAGGGACTGTGATCATAACCTAGAACACAAAAGCGTCCACATGGGTAAAGAGGTGACTCCCGTGGAGTTGATCTTGCAGCTTCCTGAGGTTGGACATTGTAATCTTCCATCCCGCAACAGAGCCCCCCCCCCCCCCCGCCAAAGTTCGTAACGGAAAATGTGATACGACGAAAGAGAGGTCTCATGGCCAGCACAACCAAAAGGCCATCCGCTGATCTCAAGCAGCCAGGTTACAAAGCTACCTAGTTGCCCGCCAGCCGGGCATTGCACTGCGATTGAAACCGCACAGAGAACAGGCGATCACACCCCCGGGCCAATGTTCAAACAAAGATGTGATGCATAGCTTAACTGGAAACCCGCGTCCTACACGCTGCCAATGAAGACTCGGTCGAAGCATGGTGCCGATAGCAAAGTCAGGATATTGCGGATGTTTTAATCCGATTCTGATGGGAAAGGCCTTCCAAAAGACCGGCGAGAAAGGGCGTGGACGGCCACTGGTAGTCGTGGGCCCCTCACTAGCCGCCGGGGGTTTACATTTCCTGACCAGCACCGTGTGGATCCACAATTCGCCCAGGAAATAGAGCTAGCTCCCTCTGCACACGATGGTCTCTTGCAGACAACCTTGCCATACAGAAGCCTTTAAAAGAAGTTAAGCGTCGCCGGGTCCCCAAAGGACCAACACGAGGTCTCAGCCGGAGTGACGAATGCTTCTCACATACCATCTCAAATTAGTGGCCCAGAGGGGGAGATTCCAGGTGCGTGTTTAAACGTTATGAACAGGTCCTATACACTTTCTTCACAGGATCTTCTTACAATGTTCCTGGAGCTTACGGGAAGATTTTGAGATGAGGACTTCCTAACGACTTCATGAACACTTCAGATGTTGTTCCTGTGATCGTCGTAGTCAGGCTTTCAGCTGATTCACTTATTTCTCGGCTTAGACGTGTATGAGCACGTGAGTCACGGAGCGGCCGTAATCCAATCCTGGTCGAGACGGCTTCCAGGTCTTCAGCCGATCCGGGACCGTTACCCCCATCTTTTTCGTTCCCCCTTTCGGTCGTTACGTCAGTTCGTCTGGCAAGATGACCTTCAGTCTGTGGTTAACTTCATTTATGATTGTTTTCAGTTTCGGTCTTAGGTTTGTGTCTTGCCCTTTGCTGGCCCTTGCCCACTCTTGGGCTGTGTCCTGGGGCTTTCCTGCCCCTTCCTTTGTGTCCTGGGGCTTTCATGCCCTTCCTTTGTGCTCTTGGCTCCCCACTCGGTACTTTGGGTTTGTGTTTGGCCTTGATTCTTAGGGTTTGTGTTTGGTTTCTCTCGGTGTCTTGCTGTGTCGGTGTTCGGTTTTCCATCTCATCAGCCCTTTGGGCTGGGTTGATGTAATTCCTTCCTTCCTTCCTTCAAAATGACATGTGAAGTTATGTGAAGAGGAGCTGGAGACCTGTAGAGGATGTCATGTCAACTATACGAGATGTCATATTAACTGGTTAGTATAAAGAGTGAAGCTTATCCTAACCGCACACCATAAATCGTGCATGCGGGAACGCGGAACTGTTTGTGAAGAGTATGAGTGTGCCACATGAAGCGCATGCGAAGTCTTAAGAAGACATCAGGATGCCCACAAGACCTTCTCCAGATGTAAGAACCAGCGGATATTCGTGAGTAGTTAGGCAATGAGGGAGCGAGGGACGAGTGCGACGCGAAGTCCGCACGGCTAGGGGACAAGGAAGCGTTTACTTTGGAGATAGTGATAAAACATGTTGCTTGATAGTGGGGACCCCATTAACCACCATTTCAAAAGGGGTCAGACGGCAGATGGAGGTTTGGCCCGTCCGGTGTACCGGTTTCTCTGCCTTTTCTGCGTGGAAATCCTAGAGTGAGGGGCCCTCACTGAGTTTGCATGCGGTCATGCAAGAGACTAAGGGGGGAGTAATGTAACGGAATGCAGATTTTTGAGCATTTTGGGACATTTGCGGGAGACGCCCTTGGCGCCGTACCGTACGCCTGTGAGGAGAGGCACGTGGTTAACCGTTCGAAGGAAGCACCTTCCTAGGTGAGGATCGCTTACGCCATGAAGAATTGGCACCTTGTCATCTCACGTGTAGTTGGCAATGCTAACACGTTGGAGCCTGTCGATCAAGCCAACTACCTAGGGTGTGGGGAGTCATTGGGGAGTCGATGGGAAGAGTTTGTTACCGTCCTTGGTCCCCCTTGGCTATGCAGTGCACTGAGCGACTAAATACATAAGGAGAGTACAGGAGATACATCCGCGGCACCTCGTCTGGTGGAGGTGGTATTGTATATGTTTCCTTATCGCATAGCCGTGCGGACTTTGCGTCCCACTCGACCCTCACTCCCTCCTTGACATATTCGTGAGTTGTTAGGCAAGGAGGGAGCAAAGGACGAGTGGGACGCGAAGTCCGCACGGCTATGGAACAAGGAAGTGTTTACAAAAGCAATTCCACCACAACCACTTCCACCGTACGACGTACCGCGGATGTTTCCCTGGTATTCTCCTTACTTATATAGTTGCACAGTGCGCTGCTCAGCCAAGGGGGTCCCAGGTAACGAACTCATCGACTCGCTCGACTCCTGAAGCACTAGGTAGTTGTCTTGATCGACGAGCCTCAACGTGTTAGCATTGCCAACTATTGCCAACTAAACATGAGATTACACGGTGCCAACTATTCATGGCGTAAGAGATCCTCAGCCAAGGGGGGTGCTATCCACGGTCGAACGGCTAACTACATCTCTCTCACAGTACGGCATGGCGCCAAGGGCATCTCCTGCAAATGTCCCGATATGCTCGGAAATCCTCGCACTCCGTTACACCAGACGCATGTGAATTGAGTGCACCGTGCACAGGACGTTATGGGACTTGCCTTGGGTCGTTTGGAAAGGTATGTGAAGAATGTGCCACATGAAGCGGATGGGAAGCCTTTTTTGCATAACACTGTGGTAGGCTAAGGGCCGGCCAATGGTTGGTTCCTTATGCGACGAGCCAGTGTAATGAAAGACCAGTAACGTAGGCAAACATTTCCAACCCTGGCTGACGGAAAGGGAAAGGGACGCACTTCTAAAGTTCATGCCACGACGACGATAGTGGATGCTATTGGCAGTGGGGAATCGATATAAATATCTGAGGACGAGCCAGCGCTTCCAATTACATTGTCTTGCATTGTCCCACACTTTTCCCATTCTGTATCAGGTGAAGGTCAACGGTGCTGGGTCACCCATGTACCTACTACGCATCTGTAATCTGTACTGACAATTCCTGAGATGCCTCTTGTCTATGTCACCCTGCAGGATGTTTGGACTAAATAAAACCTTGTTTGGCAAATATCGTGCCAAAATCCCCAGTGCTAGCGTGTTGGGGGAAGGCAAATGGAGTGTTATCTGGGATGGCATCCAGAGTTTTCCTAAAAACTGTTGTGGCTCTGTTAACACTGGCAGAGCCTCCGTAACATTCACTCCGGTCTCATTGCAAGTGACAACCACCCGACGCAGTCTGTACTTTTCGGAGAACAAACAGGCGCAGGGGCAAGGGAGGGGAAGAATTTTCAGGAGAGTGGAGTGAGGTGCATATGTACATGTGTATGAGTGCATGAGCATGTGTACATCTGTGCATGTGTGCATCTGTGCACACGCACACACATACACACACACAAACACGCACACACACACACCTCCACACACACACGACACACACACACACACGACACACACACACACACACGACCCACACACACACACACACACACGACACACACACACACACACACACACACACACACACACACACACACACACACATATACTGTGTGTACGCGCACACTGCGCACACATGCGCGCCCACGCATCTCTCAATCAGCGTAAACAATAGTATTTAAATGAAGATGAGGTGGAAGCTACGCCCATCACTTTCTAATTGCAGTATTTACTTTTATGATTTGGAGGTGAATAACAAATTATCCTCCTTGGGCATGACATTTGTATGCCCTGAAGCTTGTGTTTCTTGTCTCGGGACACAGACCAGGTTTCTGCACAAGATGGCAACACCAATAAAACCGTCCCTTTGCAAATTCGTATCTTGGTTGACCTGCTTATCACTGTATCCATCCCAGAATACAGGGGCACAACGCCGCACTGGGAAGTCGTTGCAGCGTGACGGGTGTGTGGAGCAGGAGCAAGCGGAGCAGCGGTGGTGGATGTAGACGGGAAGATGGTGGGCCTGGTCACGAGTAATGCCCGTCACACAGCAAGTCAGCGACTTGTGCAGCACCTCAACTTCGCGCTTCCTATGCACCAGCTTCTGCCAGTGTTCCATTGGGCCTCCCAGCCGCCCTCTTCCCGAACCGTCTCGTCCCTGGCTACTCTCGACGTGCGAGAACCAGCCTTCTGTGACCTATTGTCCCGTTCTCTGTTGAGTCGTGTAGATGGAATTCAGACGTTCCCCACACTTATCCATTATTCGTCCCTTATGCCCCCACCGTGTCCTGTCATTCTCACATTCGAGTTTCGAAAGCGTGGCCTCCCACTCTTGTGCCCCTTCCTGGCCTTCCCTTCCCCACACCCATCCCAAATGCTGGAGTTGCAGAGGGGAATGCCTCACCAAGGGTTCGCAACTTGGCTCAACATGTCCTGGCCTCAACTCTTGAGTCTGCATCGTGTGGTTGCCTGCTAAGATTTGATGCGGGTTTGCTGTGCTGGCTTCAGCCAGCACACGAAAGCAAGGAGTATCGCTGCTAGAATAATATGCAAGGGCATTGCCAGAAGAAGAGGCACTAAAGATGGCTTCAATCGTGACGCAACAGCATTGACAGCCAGTCTACAACAAAAAGCAAGAGGTTGGGAAAATGCTCTCGGTCAACAAGTTTGTTGTATGGTGGGTGCCTCTGACAGTGCTCTTGGCCACAAGGTTAAGCTTATGCTTATGTTGGGTGCCCATTCCAGGTGGCATCGCCGGCAGTGGCAAGGGTCTGGTCATTAGTTGGGATTCCCAATGAGCTTCCAGTGGAGGGCCGGGAGGCTGGAAAGGCCCCATTGCCCACACAGTTACAACGCTTGCTGGGGGATCCTGTGACTCGGAAGCAGACTCATACGCGTGCTTCAAGTCATGTCGTGGATGCCGCACCTCTTTGTATCAGCCGCCTGTAGACGGGAGCCAATTTGACCGCAGACGGACTATCCAATCCTAGAGGAAGGAGAAATTTGGCTGGTCTTTTTAATCCAGCCTTGAAAAAGAAGAAACATGAATATTTTGTGATACGTCGGGTCACTTTCATTAGTGCGGCCGCTTTGGGTCCAGTGCCTATCACGATATTCGGCTGAAGGAGGAGGATATTAGAGAGAGAGCGTTCGAATTAATTGGCCAATTAAGTGAAGACTGCACGAAATGGACTTAGGTGGCTGGAGACAACCCAATTGTAGATTTGTAAGCCCAGTGGTTGAAGTGCCATGTCTCTCCTCCCTTCAATGTTGCATGTCCACTCAATGTCCAAGCTAACCCTGTTTCACCAACCATTGTGACTTTTCAAGTGGTGCAATCTGGAGGTGTGGGACAGACAAGTGAAGAGTGGCTAGTGGATTGAGGAACAACAATGCACTTGGTGAATAACTTTGGTGTTTTGCAAAATTCAACCATTTGTTCAGAACCAAGACACTGCAATTAGCCACGGCGAAGTCACATGGGACCATCATTACCAGTTGAAGTGTATGTTTAATGAAAAGTCTGAAGGTAAGTTGCTGTGGTTACACACTGTACCCTGTGTGCCTAAAGACGGTACAAACCCTCTGTCTGTTTTGCGGGGGTACGGGATGGGGCTCAGTTTTTACCAAGGGAGAATGGAACATACAGCATATGGTAGCGCCACTAGGCTGGGAGTGCACAATTTGAAAAGTATGGACTATATATATAGTCCATACTTTTCAGGGTAGTGTAGTGTACACTACCCTTCAGCACATATATGTGCTGAAGGGTGTGTACACTACCCAGCATAACGTGGCCTGTGAAGTATGTACTGACCTTAGATCTGTGAACCACCTACACACTCGACCAGCAAATAACTGACGTAGCTTGAGGCGGATTTTTGGCACGAGCGGTTTGGTCATCCGAGTAAGACAGCCACGGAACGTGTAGGCAAGGAAGAGTTGTGCACTGGCATACCAGTTTCACTTATTCCCTGTGTAAATTGCGAGACTCACTGAGATCCTTGTGTCCGGGGAAGGCCATGTAGACCCTCTTTCTCTCCCAGCAGCCATGAGCTGATGCTCTGTGCTGATCAAGATATCCACACAGAAATGTCTGCATTATAAACTCCTCAACAAAATGGTGTGACTAAAAGGATTAATCAAACTCTGAAAGAAAAGGCCCAAACTTCGTTGCTGGGAGCGAAACCGGTTTGCCAGTGCACAACTCTTCGTTGCCTACACGTTTCTGTGGCTATCCTACCCGGACAACCCAGCCGCTCGTGCCAAATCCGCCTCTACCGCTGTGCTGGGCGAGTGTGTCGATAATTCACGGATCCAGGGTCAATATATACATACATGACATGCCACTTTATGCTGGGTAGGGTACACACCCTTCAGCACATAAAGTCCATACGTTTCACAGATTGTGCACACACCGCCCAGTGGCCCTACCGTACGGCTGTAGGTTCCAATGCATTCTCCCTTGGTACAAACTGGATCCCATCCCGTACCCCCGCAAAAATACAGAGGGTTTGTGCTTACTTGTGGTACACTTTGTAGTGTGTGTGTAACCATAGTAATTTCCCTTCTGACCTCACAAAGCATACACGTCCACTCGCAATGATGGTCCCATGTGACTCGGCCTTAACCAACTGCATTTATCTTGGTTCGGAATAGACAATAGCATTTTGCAAAACGTCGAAGTCATTCGCCAAGTGTAATGTTGCTCTTAAATCCATTAGCCACTCTTCATTTGTCTGTCCCACACCTTCAAATTGCAACACATTATAATTCAAAATAGGGGGTGGATAGGGTAGACGCTTAAGTGGACCTGGAATAGTGAAGTTAGGAGAGACGTCATTCACACTTCGTCAGGAGGACTGGGCTTACAATTGCCAGCAGTTGGGTTGTCTCCAGCCGTCTTCTTCCGCTTCGTGCAGTCTTTACTCACGTGGCCCCTGCTGCTGCACATCTAGCACCCCACCTTCCCGCACTTCTGACTCTTTGCAGACATGTTTTGCATGCATGTGTTTCTACACCAGGTCAGCCCTGGGTGTGTTCGAGGCGGTTCACACCCGTGTGAGGTCATACTTGCACAACCATCTCTGAGTGCCAGCAATGCCACCCTGCTCTTCTGGTACTGTTGCGCGGACTTGAGTGCTCATACCAGTACTGGGCCCACCCAGTTGTGGATACTCGTACCAACCAGATTGGGATACCGATCCAGCCTCAGATACTCATAACGTTGGGTACCTACATGTTTCCGGATTTGTGCATTTTGGTGCCGGTAGATAGGAGTATGACTGGCCCCGATTTGCAAATCAAGAATATTTGGCCCCTGGAGTCCGCGTCCCTGCATCATGGATTTATGGTATGCGGTTAGAACAGGCTTCACTCTTAATTTCAAATCAAGAAGATGTTCCAACAATATGGTTCCAGCCATGAGCACCACAGCCGATCATGAAACCATGAGGACACACAGCACCCACCATGCCACCCCCCACATATATGCTCATCTGAAGCCCCTCCATCTAAATATAAGCTTGAGTTTTAGGCACGCCGCGCGTGCCCCAATGGGCAATTTAGGGAATATGAATGACCAAATGATCTTACATGGCGTTGTGAGGACACGGTGTGCTTGTCGGCAAATGCACTAAAAACATCTGATTAGATTTTGTTGACAACTTAATTCCAACGGTAGGTTGGAAGAGACTCAGATCTGCCAACCAGTCAACCATTGGAAATGAGTTGGCAACAAAATTAAGGCAGACGTGATTAGTACCTTTGACTTTAGAGTGCTTCTTGCGGGGCAGTGATTTGGCAGCGCGGGTCAGACACAGGGGGTGCAAGACTTATTTTATCACTTATGGAGCTTCAGATGTTTGCAACACCCGTAGAGATTGGCAGAGAAGCATTTATAAAGGTAATTACCGGCTTTGAATCATTATGCATTGGGTACGCTCACCACGTCCTTCCGGTACAGTACAAAAACTATACATGCTATTGTAGATTTCAATAAAAAGAGCGCTATGATCCATCCGGTAATACCATTGTACGTACACCCATATGGGTACGCTCAAATCCTGCCGGTACAATGCAAAAACTATAGGGGCTATCGTAGATTACAATAAAAACAGCGCTATGATCAACATGAGCCAAAAATCATGCTTGAGTGCTTCAGAATCGGCTTAGGAAGCAGATGTATCGTTCACTTCAAGAAATTGTAACCAAGCAGCGAGGAACAGCGGGGCATCCTTTAAACGGTGTCAACATCTTTGCAAAGAGGAGCTCTTCTGATTTCAACTTCATTTGAGGATCTAAGTAAGCAGTGGACAGCCCATATCAGGGTGTGAAGAGTTGCGTCTTGGGTAATATACCCTTGTACCGATACAAAGGGTCTTCTATTGGCTCAAGGCTAGGGGCTGGCCGCTATAGCACGCTCTTCATCTCCACGCCTCTTATACGTGCGTGCCAGAGAAAATGAAGTGCATGCTTCTAATTATAATTTAACGCTCTTTATCTCCTGTAACACGCACTTTATCTCCACGGCTTAAACATAGGTCCCCTGGCAATGCTGTTTGTGCGCATGACTAGAGCTTTGCAAATATATGTTCTCAGAGCCTGCCTGGCCAATGCCCTGTACGTGGACTAGTTAGCTTGGTGCAACATCCACATCGATATCCGCCGCCGCCGCCGCCGCTACCGCCGCCGAGATCAATCGACGTGGACATAGCCCCAGATTATTTGAGCCCAGCACACGTTTAGAGGCATCAGGCACGCTGGCTTATTTGTGTGTGAGATAGCCGTCACATTCTTAGAGGCAAACTTGTGAACCCGGGGTTGTGGCCCTTGCTAGGTGAGCTTGATCACCCACTATAGTGAAAGTGCTATAGCAAGAGTTAGGCCGATATTCAGACCTCTTTCCTAGCAATGGCATAGTATTGATATGTGGCCCTTGGGCCGCACGTCGGGGCTGTACGTCCTGCAGAGGAGTGTAGAGCATCCCTCAGATTCTTTCGTTCTGTATCAATCAGTCCCACCCTCCACTTCTCCGCTAACTCTTCTCCCGTGCCAAGTCTGCACAGTGCATACGTATACGCTTCGTCTTTATCCCCGCCATGTCACTGGAATTATCATACCCAGATAACCTTGCCATAGCGCATAATTATGTCTTGTTCTGCACCCTCCTTTTCGACAAGTTAAGTATGTCAATTTCTCTTTATCTATACCAGGATAACCACAGATGCGTAGAAATTGTGTCATTCATGCAACGCGATTTTGATTTCTTAACATAGCTGACCTCGAGGATAGAGGTGGCGCGGTCGATCTCCATACTCGTGTCGAAGCTCAAACTCAGAGGAAGAGAACGGCTTTGCTCATGAACGAGTATTCATAGTCAGCTGCAGCCCAAGTATTCTTTGAAGTCCTCCTACAGGCGCAGATCGCCAACACAGGATGGGTTGTCATGTCAACATTTCCTCAACACCGGGCTCACCAATTGTGCGGCCCTCTCAAGGATTCCTGCGAGAGCCGGCCTTGGAGAGGGTGGCAGCAGGTGAAGCGCTAGATCCTGATTTGCCGGGCAAGCCAGCAGGCGGACCTAGGGCTGTAGGGGACCACCTTGTATTTTCTGGTACCTTGGGGGACACCATAGCTGGGGATGCAAGCTGGGACACCACTTCTGGAGTTTCCAGAGGGGGATCAGCTCCAGCCGTCAATCCCACCGGACGCTCAGGCAGCGTTTCAACTCTCAGTGACGTTGAGGCTACCGTCCCTTGAGCCTCGGGTATGGAGGATTTGTCCTGGGTTGGAGGAGAGGTCTTAAGGTGCCCCATGATATGACCAGCGACTTTAGGGGATAACTTTGCTGTCCTATCGTGAGGATCCGGGTCTTGCAGCTCGGCCGCCTTGCCTGAACCCTTGCCATCAGACAGGTCCCTGGTGTCCTGGTCCCCTGGAGGAGGCTGGTCCTCTTGTGCCCAGGGAACAGCCGCACCCCCTTCCTTTGTGTACCCGATCTGCACTCCTCAGCCCACAGGTACTGTCATTTGCGAAGAAGAAAGCAAGGAAATGGAAGGAAATGCTTCCTTGAAGTGGGTAGACATGAAGGAGGGACAGAAGGAAATTTTTCGTTTTATTGCGACCTGACATGCAGGTATGACGTTTCTGAACAGTGCAGCATAATGCATCGGCACTCAAGCATCTGGTCATGAGGAATGCCTTGACCGTACACAAGTCGTACTACACGACCGTGACAAACAAGGATGTCAATCAGGGAAGCAAGATACAGTACGAGTTAGAGAAGCAAGGTGTATGTACATTAATGTGACCCGGGCCTCCCTATATAGGCAAGTTGTTTAATGATATATTCCAACATAGGGCATTTGTGTACTACACGACAGTGACAAAAAGTTGAACCGTTCAAAATCAGAGGGTACACGGCCTGCTGCTGCTGGTTGAGTTACTGGGAAAGTGAGCCCACCATCTGGCGAGGACTCTTGAAGAACGCCAGTATGCCACTCACAAAGAAGGCCACAATTGTGGGAGCCGCCCGCACAATGGTAGGGTCCACTTTGGTATGCACACTGTTCAGCATAAAGGGCGCTTGCAGCATCTTCCTGCCCATTGTTGGCAACGTTTGGTTCGCAGATATAAGAATCCGCCCTGTGCAGTGCCCCCACCTTGCATGTAGGGACCATTCTATTTCTGGTGCTCCGCTATTGGCTTACGGAGCTTGCACAGATTGTGGACAAATTACACGCATTTATTTGACCACGACAGTCGCGAACCGCCGTTGCAAACCATGAAAGTCCCATCCACCCATGATTGTTAACAGGCATGTCGTCTTGATTCTGCGTTTTAATAAAAGAGCCACGTGAACCACGGGAAAATCATTTGAACCATGTGGGAACAATGGGTTCCACCTGACGTCATGTGGAACATGTGCGATGCAAGTGAAGCATGTGGGGGCCATCGGAACCATGTCCGTGGCTTGTCAGTGGGTGTTTCCTCTCACTGGGCAATAATGCAGAGGTGTGCTGTTGGTATCCCCACCACTTCTAGAGAAGCTGTCAGGGCCCGCGGGGGAGGGGGCCGGGAGGAGGGTCAGGGTGGGACAGGGCTTGTGTGTGTGTGTGTGTGTGTGTGTGTGTGTGTGTGTGTGTGTGTGCGTGCGTGCGTGCACGTGCGGGGACATATGTGTGTGTGTGTGCGCATGCGCTGGCGCATATATGTGTGTGTTTGCGTGTGTGTGTGTGTGTGTGTGTGTGTGTGTGTGTGCACAGAGAGAGAGAGAGAGAGAGAGAGAGAGAGAGAGAGAGAGAGAGAGAGAGAGAGAGAGAGAGAGAGAGAGAGAGGGAGAGAGGGGGGGGGAGAGAGAGAGAGAGAGAGAGAGAGAGAGAGAGAGAGAGAGAGAGAGAGAGAGAGTGAGTGGAGTGTGGTGTGTGTGTGTGTGTGTGTTTGCGCGCGCGCACGCGCGCCCATGTGCACGAGCAAAGCGAGCGAGTGAGCGCACGCGAGAATAGGGTTTACCCACACGAGACAGAGAGAGGAAGGAGTGAGAGAGACAGACATGCACAACACACACACACACACACACACACACACACACACACACACACAGACCAGAGAGAGAGGGGGGGGTGGCCTGGGAGAGAAGCAATCAGACGCGGTGGGAAAGGGGTGGCCTTACCAGACTCAGCTACTTGGCGGGTGTCATAAGCCGGGAAGGTACAGGAAACGTAGGCGGTGTTCAGGACGGCCAAGCAGGCAAAGGTTCCGGTTGTGAGGCATGCCTGAAGAAAGTCCTGGATGCTCAATCGCCCTTCCCCACACTCGTAGTAACTGTAGCACAGCCCCCTGTGGTAATGCTTGTCCGGAATGTCCGGCAGAAACACCGCCTTGGTTGACAAACTGGAGTGTTCGTGCCCTGAGCTGTCGCACAAGCGGCGCCTGGCCTGCTGTGATGGAAACCAAGCATACACGAGGCGGTCTGGGACGAGCCAGCCAGGCAGGAGCAGTACAGTGTACTGCACACCATCCATCTGGACTGAGTCCGTAAAGCAGAGCAGGAAGTTGAAGAGGCAGAAGAGTCCAATCAGCAACCACAGCATCACATATTGGGTGTATGTGCACATGGCTGCATCATTGATCACTAGGTTGGCCAGAACTGGAGACCACACACCCCAAACCCCGTCTGTCATGGTTGCGTTTTGAAGAAGGGCCTAGAGCATTCCATTCCTTCTTTCCTTCATATAGCAAGGCTACCAAATATACGAGCCAAGTGTCATCCAGAGCTATTCCCTCCCTTTCCACAATAAACAAAACAAACAAGGAAGAACTACTCCAATGGGGGAATAATTGCAAGCTGCACAAGATGTATAAGAGAGCAATGGTGCTAATTTGGACCACCCTGCTTCATTTAACAGCAAGAGGGCCGACCTTCATAGGCAAAGAGTTTGCTCCCTGAACTTTTGTTCCCCAGTGAACTCAGCAGTATTGTTCTGATGGGCAATTGAATCTCTTTCTCTTCCGCGACCCCCCCCCCCCCCATGCTCACACACACACTATCTCTCCCTCCCTCCCTTCCTCCCTCTCCCCTCCCCGCCCTCCCCATGGGCAGCCCATCCCAATACATAAATTCACCTTGCATGATCCCTGCAAAGTCCCTTTCTCACACTTTTCTCATTCCCTTTCAAGTTGAGGTTGCCATCCCCTTTCAAATTAAGAGTCTCAACCCGTTGGTTTGGACCCATACAATATTCCTCGCGATTGCTCGTGTTTACGCACAACGCCGCTGCACCACTACACTCTTCCTGCCACGAATTGGCGGCCACTCTTGATTGGCTCATGATTGGCAGGCCAGAAGCAACACACATGTGTATAAAGTAACAATGCAGGACAGTACCTGTAAAGCTGGTCCAAGTGGTGCTTGGAAAATATGTGTTTACTTTGCTTATAGCATCCATCGTTCAGCAGACCGACTTCTGAAGAGCGGTCGTCTTACACAGGGCCTCCAACGGTCTTCCTTATTTACCAAGCTGTGTTTCTTCAATTATTTTTGGGCCAGTTTAGCATGCCTGCAATACAACCGCATACACGTCTTTGCTTATGCCTGCTGAGTGAGACTCGCTCTGCACTGCAACAACCCAGCAACGGTTTTTCAGACATTTGCTATCATCCATGATGTGGGCAGCCGTATTACTTTATGCTTGTAAAAGATTACGCAAAATTAAGTCGATTGTTGTCTGGGCCCTAACAGTTCTTGTTTTCCGCGGTTGCAGTTTAAGTCCGCGTTTGATATGGTTGATTTAAATGATTATGGACTCTGGAAATATTCCATGCCATAACAACCATTTTCGGGATGATATGTACCGCTGATGGTCGAGCGTGCCCACTCCGGTCGTATGGCCACAGTCACATGGGCTGCAGAGAGCAAGAACATGCATGGGCTGCACATGGGTTGTCCACTGACTAGCTCATAGCATTATGCAGCTCAATATCATTTGATTCAAACATAGAGCGTAGTCGTCTTGTTCAATCGATGGTTCCAAGTTCCGTCCTAAAGCCATGCCGACTTCTCGTCTCACCATGCGGAGGGCCGAACGCCTCGCTAAAATGCATTTGCGCAGTTTTGGTCTTTGCGCGAAAGATTAATCTGTGATAAGTATCAATACAGGTGGTCATGGTTCCGGGCCTTGTTTAAATCTGCAGATCACCGCAAACAGAACCAAGAATAGCCCGGAGACCACTCGTACGGACGATAGCAGTACACAATATCAAGGCTCTGCTCCGAATGCACACGGGATTCAGAATTCTGGGATTTGGCCACATCTGCCACCAGAAATCCCAACCAAACCTAAAGACACAAGTACGGTGGAAGCCACAAATCCCAATCACAGTTTAAATTATAATCATAGTGTAATAAGTATTGCAATATTGTAAAAATTATCTTGCATCCTATCTTGCATCATATCATGCAGTCCCTAGAAAACCTGCAGGTTTTCTAGGGAAGACACATCGTGGGGGAGTAACAGTGATGTGTTACTAACACATCATCAACTGCTGTCAAAACCACTAGGGACTCCCTAGTAGGGAGCAATTGTATGCATATTTGTCCGTCTGTGCTGTTCCTTAAGGCCTTGATATCGATGGGTGGTGGAATGGGGGTTCGTGTGTGTACGTGGGGAACGGGCCCGGGGCGTATTTAAAATTAAGAGTGAACGGGGCGTATTTGTGATGCTTACCTGATATTTCCTCCGCGTGTGCCGGGTCATGTACACTTTACACTTTCTAAAGCTCCACTCCAGCTGCACACTTTACATCTTTCTAATGCTCCACTCCTGCTGCACACTTTACATCTTTCTAAAGTTGCACTCCAGCTGCACACTTTACATCTTTGTAAAGCTCCGCTCCGCATTCATGATATATTACAGTGACAGATCTCTCGAGGCAATGCTCATTCCGCCCCGCATTAATGTTATGTTAATGTTATGAATATGAATGTCCGCGCCATGGGCGCCGTGAGGGCACAAAACGTGATGCCGTCAGTGGTCCGATCCACAATTTTGCCCCCCATCGGTCCAGAACCACGTCAGAGTCCGGTGAATACGGCGTCAAACCACATCCGTAGATTTCTCGAGGAAACCCACCCGGTCCCAGGGCCCAGGAAAGGGCCCACCACATCAATGCCGGTTTGCCCCAGCCAATGGTGCCTAACCACATCCGTTGACAATTTGACGAACCCCGCTGGTCCCAGGCCCCGCGACCGGGCCCGAATTATGGTCCTCAAACCAAGCCATTGCACGGTTTGACCCGACCACCACCCAAAACAAAAAGGTTGCGAAAGCGCTGCATTTGCTTGTGATGGTTCCTGCAAGCCCACCTCAGCGGAAATCTAGTATAAAGAGTGAAGCCTATCCTATCTAGCCCAAAACACGTGCAGGAAGAGGTTATGAGTACTGAGAGGAAAGCTGTCAACCAATGTCGTTCTTTTTGCGAACACATCACGGTTGCAAGTTCAACCGTTAAACCCCTGAAGGTTAAGCCCTGAAGAGTGCATTTTCAGCAATAATAAGTCCCCGCACCTACCCGCACCCTAAGCCCTCCAACCAGGCCTGCAAAGGAGGATCACGCATGCTGTAGTAGACAAACCAAGTCCTGTCCACCCACTTTCAGCCCTAAAATTCAGAAGATCCAATACGAGAACTTGCCTGACACACAACACACCAGGTCCGGCACACAGAAGGCAAAGGTTGCCAGATCAGGTCACTTTCATGGAGACTGACACACACACACACACACACACACACACACACACACACACACACACACACACACACACACACACACACATACACCCACACACACACACACACACACACACACGCGCGCGCGCGCGCGCGCGCGCGCACACACATGCGTTAAGCACGTGAATAAGCACATGCACACCTTTGTCACAATCCCAAGCCAATGCTTCATGATTCAAGGACAGTAAATACGTTGTAACCTTACCGCATCGATCAAAAGAAGACAGCAATTCCTGACACGTAATTTCTGTGACCATCCCTCCATATTTTGAGAGGATATTGCCCTGACCAGGACCTGCGGCTCCATGTTTCATGGACCATGAACGGCAAATACTGCGAGGCTGCATCTTGGACTCAAGTACGCTGAGCGGCGGAAGCAAAGAAGAAGAGGACGTGCTAGTGTCCTGGCCTTCTTATGTGGCCCGTCCACGGTACAAGCGCTCAGACGCGGAACATGCACGTGAAGGTGAAAAGTGCATGCGTCGACCAGATGCAGGCGTTCCCTCAATCTGCTCACGTGGCCCATACAGAGTCACGTAATGGCTATAGTAGTCATGCGACCCAGGCTGTTGGGGTTCCTGAGCACCCCTCTAAATGAGCAGGCGTGGAGCTCTCAAGATCAACCCTTCTGCTTTGCTGAGGAGGATACAAGCCCGTGGACAGCTTTAAGGTGGTGAGAGTGACTCGCAAATGCTTTCAAGGTTGCCCTCAGGTTCCCGTGGATTATGTTCAGACCCACACCCTTTCCATTTTACAAGTACTTGAACTGCGGTTAGGATAAGCTTCACTCTTTATACTAAGTACTTAAACAGAGGTTTTCCCTCTAGTCTCCCGCACACGGCGTGTGTGAGGATATGTTCAACCTCATAATTCAAGTTACCATCGGTTTTAAGTGGCAAGACAGGAGGCCTCCAAGGAGGGTTTCTCCCGGGTACATGTTTTGTTAAGGAATGGATGTGTACAACATTGTGCCAGTTGAGATGAGGAGGGGAGAGAGCTTGTAAGCAATAGCATTCGCCACTTGGCAATGCTGAAAGGCGCAAGCCACTTGGGCAACAGTTCCCCCCATGAGGGTCTTCTCCCGAAGCCCCAGCATTCTTTGTGGAGTAAAGGACCTACGGTACACCTGATCACCCGTCGCATATGCAACAGCCTTCCTGCCTGAGCAATGATGCTTTTGCTGCTAATCTGGGGCAACAGCTGCAACAATATTTAATTTTTTTGTCCCATGACTGTGAGAAATGTGGTGGGGGGATCCGCACCCCCGTGAGAGCAATGGAGTGCTGCTATAAGTTAGGCAACAGCCCAATGCGAGTGCCCAGCAATTTCAGCTTCGCGGATTCCCCGAGCAGCATTGGCAGGGCCTGGGGTGGATAGCCAGCTTTGGAGAGAGCCAGGCACGCTAGTATGCCTGCCAAGATAAGAAAAAAAGGGCAGTACCTTTATACGTATAAAAGTATCCCCGCTGCCCAACTAGAATCAGTAATGCCTTCGAAGAAAGTATACTTTCTTGGAAGGCATTACTGATTCTAGTTGGGCAGCGGGGATAAGAAATCAAGAGGAGAGCAAATCGAGGTCGGTGCGATGTTAAGTGGTAGAGCAGCTTTCTAAGGAACAGCAAGCATAAGGAGGTATCCGCAGTAACAGCAAAGACTTTCACATACCATCTTCTGCCCCACTTTCATGCCAGCGCCAGGACGCCATTCGAAGACATTTGAGTCAAGCAGAGTGGAAACAAATAATCTGGGTTGCTTGTTCCATTGCCCCAAACGAATTGCAACCCTAGCACAAGGCACTCATGCCATCTTGGTTGCTGGAAAACACCACACCCTCCTCTTCTGCCCCCCCTTCCCACACACACACACACACACAGCCACCCACACACCCGTATACATACACACACATACACAAACACACACACACACAAACACACACACACACACACACACCACACACACCACACACACACAAACACACACACACACACACACCACAATCCCCTTCCCACCCGCACACACACACACACACACCACAATCCCCCCCCCCACACACACACACGCGCGCGCGCGTGCGCCCGTGCGCGAGAGCGTGCCCGTGCGCGAACGTAGATAACATGTTTTGTCCGGCATCGCCGCAACTGTGGGATGGGCGTATCAGGGGGCAAAGGGCGCCGCTGTCATGAAGCGCCTCCCTACCTAGCTAGGCCCTATGCTTTCTTGCTGCCAAAATTTTTATCTTGAAAAGCAGCGGTCGTCTTTACCGATGGAACATTGTCAGACACAGGCTCGGTTGGGGCGTCTGCACTGTCCAAGGTGACTGTTACCAGGGGAGCGCCCTTGCCAGAGGCTTGCCCATGAGTTACCGCTTGACTGGAGCAATCTCACCAGACTGCGTGGAACCTTCACCTGAGGTCGTGGGCCCTCGTCCACCCCCTCCTGCTGTGCCTGAGGGTAGTCCCCACGGTGTCGATGGGGTCTGACTCCCGGGGTCTGAACCAAACGGTCCCTCCATCTTTCCACGTACCCCTGCGGATGGAATCTGAGACGGCAGGCCAACATTGTTGATGTCCAAGGAGGGATCTGTCTTGGGGTTTGGGCTGTAAGACCCAAACCCCACGCCCGGAGGTGTTCTGGCAGCTGTTACTGGGGTGGCTGATGGGTTCATGTACCCCACCTGGGCCCCACACGCCCCCAACATACGGAAAGTGTCCCAAGGCCGCAGCATGCAAGGCAGGCTCGCTCTAGAGTGGCTTCCTCTCTCGGTGACATAGTTGTGCATGAATCTACTGCAAATCAGAGGCAGTCGCAGGAGAACAGCAGAGCCTCTTCAAAGGAGCAGGAGCGACACGGCCCGCTGACACATGGATCTCGACAGATGCCCACAGCAGTTGCGGGGGACCTGCCTACAGATGCAGATGCTGCAGACGAGGTCCAGACTGTAAACGGTAATACATTTCGCAGGAAATGTGTGTGTGTGTGTGTGTGTGTGTGTGTGTGTGTGTGTGTGTGTGTGTGTGAGAGAGAGAGAGAGAGAGAGAGAGAGAGAGAGGGGGGGGGGAGAGAGAGAGAGAGAGAGACAGAGAGAGAGAGAGAGAGAGAGACAGAGAGAGAGAGAGACAGAGAGAGAGAGAGAGAGAGAGAGAGAGAGAGAGTGTGTGTGTGTGTGTGTGTGTGTGTGTGTGTGTGTGTGTGTGTGTGTGTGTGTGTGTGTGTGTGTGTGTGTGTGTGTGTGTGTGTGAAGGGTGGGGAGAGAAAGCCAGAGATAAGGCTTGAAACAGCCAGCAGAGGGTGATGACACTGAACGAATCCCAAGGAGACCAACACTTCGGAACGTAGCGCAAAGCACTCGTGAGATGCACAAAAGTCAGAAAAGGGCACAGGTGGCCTCACCATCTGACGAGGCGCCTTGAAGAAAGAGAGTATTGCTCCCACGAAGAAGGCGACGATGGTTGGGACACTCCTGACCACGGTTGGATCCACTCGGCTCCGCGACACAGATGCATTTGCGCCAGCCAACATCTTGCGTCCCAAGCTCGACATGACGGGCACTGCTTGAGCCCCCCTCAGTGACCCCCCTCAGTGACCCCCCTATATACTGGCAGCCCATTCAGATCGACCCACCTCAATGGCCTCCAATCACCGCTTATCTGCACAGTCAAGCAACCTCGAGTCAACGATTTGTTGAGTTGAATTGGTGGTCCTCAGCCGCACAATGCAAATTAAAACAGCTCGGCGGCCTTCACTCATTATCCAACTAATGGTGGCCCACAACTAATTGAAACTCCAAAGTAATCCACGGGCGTCCAAACAATTTAAACACTGTTCTAGGAATCTGGAAGCCTCCAAAAGGAATCTATAAATCTGGAAGATTCCAATTATCAAACCTTTTCCACCTGCGATACCCCCCACCCACCCAATCGAGTGATATGAGTAGGCTTCTATACAAGACAGCGGCACACGTGCACACCTTACCAATTAGTACTTTTCGGACCTTTGGTGGCATCTAAACAGGACACAAATTTGGGAAACCAGATCACTCTCTGCCCTTGAGTCACCTCCTTCTTTGGTGCCTCAATTGATGCAGGACACGTGCAGGTGGCAAAAGAGCGGCCCTCTGAGGGGAACTTTTCAATGCGCTGGCCTTATGCAGTTTTTCCAGCACACCTGGTGCATAATTCCTTCGTGTTGGGAGGACAGCGGCACCCAGAGGCAGCACTGGAGCACTGAGAAATGGGTAGAAACTGCTGACGCAGAAGGCTTGTAAGCAACTCCAGAGTAATGAATGCCTCTAACACGGGAGTAGTTGGCAGGGATGATTGAAGCCACCGACATGCCACACGCACTGTGCCGAGGCACTCTGCACACGAACAATGCATGGGAACAACAAGAGCCTTAGACGTGTTGGTCACTAATCCTCCCCTCCTTCTCACATACACACACACACACACACACACACACACACACACACACACACACACACACACACACACACACACACACACACACACACACATGCAGACGCACACACACACACACACACACACACACACTCACACATACACACAGTCTCTCTCTTTTTCACACACAGACACCCTCTCTCTCTCTCTATCTGTGTGTGTGTGTGTGTTTACATGTATGCGTGTGTGTGTCTCTATCTCTCTCTGTGTGTGTGTGTGTGTGTGTGTGTGTGTGTGTGTGTGTGTGTATGTGTGTGTGTGTGCGCTTGTGTGCGTCCCCCCTTTGCTCCCCTCTGTCTCAGCAAGGATGGAGGGTGGCGCACCTGCGTTGCGGACCTCCCAAACATTGTAATTCGGAAAGGTGCAGTTCACATAGGCACCGTTCAGGATCGCGAGTACTAAGAAGGTCCCCGTAGTAAGCCAAGCCTGAAGGAAATCGCCAGCACTGAGCGCGCGAGCGCCGTCCTCAAAATCGTAGTAGATCTTGTCCCTGTTGGGGTCGTCCATGGGGATGTCCGGCAAAAACACCGCTTTCGTGGACAGACTCAGCCCCAGCTTCCTGTAGATTTCCAACTCCAGGCCGTCCAAGAGACCGTCAGCTGCCGCCTGTTCCAAGGAGGCACTACGTCGAATTGGGAACCTCGTGGGCCAGATCTCCCGGAGCACACGGTCCGGAAACATCCAGCCGGGAAAGAGCAGGACTGTGTGCTTGCCAGCACTAGTGCTCACAGCATCCGTGAAGCACAGGAAATAGTTGACGGAGCAGAAGAGACCTATCAGCACCCACAGGATGACGAACTGTGTACCGGTGCAGTCGTCTGAGTTGTCGATGACTAGGTTGGCCAATACTGCAGCCCCGGCTCTGTGCCTGACATCAGTTGCAAGCGTGTTTTCACCCAGTCATCCCGCCGAGGGGGGGGGGGGAGAATGACAGCTGAGAAACCACGTGTTGTTCAGTCCAAGGAATAACCAAATCTGCAAAGACCTCCCCCCCCTCCCTACTCCCCGGGTTCAGTTCACAAGGGATTGTGCAGCAGCCTATGGGCAGAAGGCCCAGTGTTGGAGAGCCCCCCCCCCCCCCCAAATACACACACACACACACACACACACACACACACACACACACATACACACACACACACACACACACACACACACACACACACACACACACACACACACACACCAGAGAGCAACAACAATAGGGAAGAGTAGGAAGCAAACAAAGAAATGCGAGGGATCTTTAGCTCCTGCAGGGATTGAGGACTAAGCCCTTCCACCACAAGCCCGACCCCAAAAACAGACAAATGGCCTCTGGATTGCCCCGAAAAGAACCACATGCTCCTTCAGTGACAATTCTTAATCAGGATACTGCATCCAGGATGTCAAACTTTAGGAGAGAGGTTTACCAACGTGGTTCCTTCCTCTTTTACACCGCCCCCCTCCCTCCCCCTCTCTCTCTCTCTCTCTCTCTCTCTCTCTCTCTCTCTCTCTCTCTCTCTCTCTCTCTCTCTCTCTCTCTCTCTCTCTCTCTCCCCCTCCCTCCCCCCCCTCTCCCTCTCTTTCTCCCTCCCTCATTTTCTCTCTCTCTCTCTCTCTCTCTCTCTCTCTCTCTCTCTCTCTCTCTCTCTCTCTCTCTCTCTCTCTCTCTCCCCCTCATTCTCTCTCTCCCCCCTCATTCTCTCTCTCTCTCTCTCTCTCTCTCTCTCTCTCTCTCTCTCTCTCTCTCTCTCTCTCTCTCTCTCTCTCTCTCTCTCTCTCTCTCTCTCTCTCTCTCTCTCTCTCCCCCTCCCTCCCTCCCCGTCCTTAGCGCCCTTGCTCTTCTCCCCCTCTCCCCCCCCCCCTAATTCTCGTAGCGAGCCTTCCTCATACATCGCTTGGTAAGGGTGATCAGGAGTCAGTTGCAAAAAGCAAGGCAGGTCTGAAGGTGTCATGGTGCAGTGAGAAGATTTGATTCGATTACCTGTAAAACTGGTCCAAGTGGTACTTGGAAAGTAGGTATTGACTTTGGTGATTGCGTCCATCAGACGAAGCCAGAGAACTCTGTACGCACACCCCCACGAGTGCGATCCAAGTCAGTTTGAGGCATTCAACCTTTTTAACAGACAATTTCAAGAGCTGTTAACACGCTTGAACTACTCGTTCTCCGTTCACGGGAACATTGGAGCCCGACGGAAACCGACACCAACACGAGGTGCTCTGGATATAAATCGCATTGTGCAACTTAGATTTGATGATATTTATGCTTAAGAACGTAATGTATGCAGCAACGTGGGCTCCTTGGATAGTCGGGTTTGGAGGGACAGGGACGCCGATCACCACACGGAGCGAGAGGAGGTTCAACTATAACTGGAACGTTCTTGTATCTCGAGGGGGTGCATACTTTACTTTAGGGATCTTGAAACCTTGTTGAAGGATGATCCCTGATCTGGAGACCCTTTGCCGAGATCCAGTTGAATCATGCTAAATAACTGCTACTAACCGTTGTCCAAACGGAACACAGCTTTTCGTGTGACTTCGAATTCGTCATGTACAGTAGCTAATCTTGGAAAACGTGTACCTGGCACACACGGAATAAACAGCGCGAATATATATTACAATATCCGCTCATGCAGCAAGAGTCATGACCATCATCATGCTACCTTGCAGTCATGGGCCCTGCTTATTTACCAATCAGGAAAAAATCTTCTAAAGCCTTCACCTAAAACGGAGTTCAATAGGTTCAATGGGGTTGTTATTTACAATACAACAAAACGTGGTTGTTCTACAATTTTCCACTCTAGTCTTTCTGTCCTAGACCTTGCATGTATTCATACAGATTTGCACTAAAGCAAGTTGAATCCTTCTGACAGCTTTACAGTTGAAATTTACGTTTATATCAATTCTAGAGAAGAAAGGAATCACGATGATCAAGAGACGTGTCTTGCGCTGTACAGTCTTGCGCTTGGAGAATTAACGCGAGCCGCAACACTTATAAGAAGGGATTTCGTTACATCATGACCATATGGCCACCCACCCATCCAAACGTTTTACACCATATATATGTTATAACCCCATGCATAGCACGGTCAAGGGTTTGGGCCGGGGACGTCCCCCTGCAAAGAAAACGTCGGGGGTTTATCCTCTCTTCTCAACACTCGTACAGGGTATATTTGGCCTGCCCTTCAGACATCTTGTCCCTTAGTAGGCTCTAAAAGATTCGAACAACACCCTTTTTGCAGGTCGACTGCGGACGTCAGAAGTTCTACAGGTCAGATTACCCTCCAGAGTGGGAAGGACGTCCCACCAGTGTCGACTTGGATCTTATCAATAGTGGACCTTTTGTAGGTCCGATACTTGTTCACAGAAACAGGCCTCCGAGGTGCTTGGGATTCCGAACAGGGTCCGCTCCTGTCTTCAGTAGGGGAAAAATATGAAAAGGACATGAGTGTTGTCTACATCTACTGCTTAGAACACGTAGTGGATGGACACCAACGTGGCTTACCAAGAACAAGGCAATGGCTGACGCCAGATTTGTTAACTAATGTATACAGCACATACCAATAGGTACTTGTCTTTAGAATAGATTTTTGAGTTTGGGGGCACCTCATTACTAGATAACGGAGATTTAACTCTCCTTAAAATGATCTATCCTAAGGGCCCCCCAAACTGGAGCATTTCCAATTTAGATGAACATTGTACAATGTTTGAACTAGTTGCATCAAAAGAAGAAGTCACTGCCCCCACACTCACCTAAGTATACTAGTATATACTATATCCTGGACAGATATATCCTTTAGGACCTTCAAACCGCACGACACCGCTGTGGGACAAGCTTGCCGGTATCCAGAAAAGAAAGTACAACGAATGACCTAGATACACGCATCACATCAATTTAAAAGTACAAGAATTGCCTACTTACACTCATCACACCAATGATCTAGATACACTCATCACAGCATTTAACTTCCTTCGCAAAGCAAACTAAATTCTGTTCTACCGGTACAGGCTCCTCATATATTGCCTGAACACACGCTCTGCTCCCAGCTGGGTAGCCATTAGGAGACATGAAGCAACAGGAGGAGGAGATTACAGAGAACGTAATGGGAGCATAACCCCTCCGAAATTTGCCGTTCCATGTGACTAGCTGCACAGTACACCGGATTGCTGCTACATTGCAATTACTATAGTGCACCAGACTTTGCTGGCCCATCACGAAGTGGTTGAGGGGCCCTACCCCAGCTGGGAGCTCCAAGACGCACCGTACCACTACCGGCACACACTGATGGAAGTAACTGGTTGTGAGGGTCGTGGCCCCAATACCAGTAAATTCCTTCCTCCATCCGGCATATCTGGTACAGGGATAGGGTCATATGACAGCCAGAAACTGCTCGAAAAAAGGTGACAACATTTTTAATTCTGACTCCCATCTCCCATCTCAGCCCTCTCAAAAATACAAAATTGAAGCCACAAAACAACGGCGAGAGAAGCATGCTGGCTCTACATTGTTGTCGCAGAGCAGGTGGCCAACCCGATAAACGCTATAGGGTGCAGTACAAGACAATAGTCGCTGTTGACTGTAAGAACTTAAAACTGGAAGGCTGGAAAAGCAGGAGGAGACTCTCTCCATGGTCATGCCGGGAGCCTGGAGCTGAGCTTCCCAGATGATCAGATCTAGGGGTACACTCCACATTCCGAAGCTCAAGGTGAAACCCTGCTAGATGCCTGAACAAGTGCGTTGAGTTCCAGTCGAGGCTTCTAATGTGTACACATAGCTATGAAAGGCTTATCGTGCCCATACTCTTCCCTTACGTCATGGCTGTGCCGGAGCTTGATGCTGCTTCAGTGTTTTGGGTCCAACAGGAGGCAACCGCGCAACCCTTCCTGCTGGTCCTTAACTGCTCTGAACTTTAATGTAATCGCAAGGACAGTCATTCACTCCATCTCTCTCTCTCTCTCTCTCTCTCTCTCTCTCTCTCTCTCTCTCTCTCTCTCTCTCTCTCTCTCTCCTCTCTCTCTCTCTCTCTCTCTCTCCTCTCTCTCCCCTCCCTCCCTCCTCTCGCTCTCTCTCTCGCTCTCTCTCTCTCTCTCTCTCTCTCTCTCTCTCTCTCTCTCTCTCTCTCTCTCTCTCTCTCTCTCTCTCCTCTCTCTCTCTCCTCTCTCTCTCTCTCTCTCCCTCCTTCCCCCCTCCCTCTCCCCCCCCTTCCACTCTCCCTCTCCCCCCCCCCTCCCCCTCTCTCTGTCTCTCGCTCCCCTCCCTCCCTCCGCCCTCTCCCTCTTAAACCCCCCCTCTCTCCTTCCTCCTTCTCCTCCTCCTCTCCCCCCCCTCTCTCTCACACACACGCACACACACACACACACACACACACACCACACACACACACACACACACAAATACACACACATACACACACACACACACGCACGCAATCTGGGAAACTGCGGGATATGCGTCCCTACAGCGACGTTCCTTCCTATCTATGCCCGTCTGTTGGCTGTACCTTTATTCCGAGATGCATCGATAGCCTGTGCTGTGGGAGAAGAGTCGTCCGAGGCAAACCTGACCAGAGGGGCCTTGCGAGAAACCTTCCCCATGACAGGCGGCCTGGCAGGATCAATCTCTCCAGCCTTTGTAGTCCCCTCACCAGAGGTGCCAGCATCTGGTCCCCCGTCTCCCGCGGTGCTTGTTTGTGGACCAAAAGGCGATGATAGGGGAAGGCCCCAGGGGTCTGGACCAGACAGTCCCCCAGTCCCTCCAGGTACCCTTGATCCTGGAATCTGTGATGGCTGCAGCATACTTCTTAAGCTCAGGAGGGAATCTATTTTGGGATCCGGTGCATCTGTCGGCGTCTTGGCATCTGCTGCTGGCTTAACTGTCTGTTGAGAGTAACCCACCTGGTCACCCCGGGCCCCACACACTGAATGTGTCACATCAACGGACGAGCGTCCTTTAGGAGGTCTGCAAGAGGGGCGACCTCTCGCTGCGACCTTGATGTGCATCCCTGGACAGCAACGCACTGGCAGTCGGACGAAAAGCCACAGATGTGAGGTCCTGAAGCCAACCGTGAGAGACTGCAACCAATGGTGCTGGCTGAGTCCAGCTGTGTGGGTCTTGTTGTAGGTGCAGATGGAACAGAAGAAGGAAACAGTAGGAGTGCATGCATCCACATGGTGTGTGTGTGTGTGTGTGTGTGTGTGTGTGTGTGTGTGTGAGTGTGTGTGTGTGTGGAGAGAGAGAGAGAGAGAGAGAGGGGGGGAGAAGGGGAGAGGAGAAAGAGAGCAAGAGAAAGAGACGAGAGAGAGAGGGGGGGGGGGGAGAGAGGGAAAGAGAGAGAGAGAGAAGAGAGAGAGAGAGAGGAGAGAGAGAGAGAGAGAGAGAGAGAGAGAGAGAGAGAGAGAGAGGAGAGAGAGAGAGAGAGAGGAGAGAGAGTGAGGAGGGGGAGAGAGAGAGCGCCTGTGTGTGCAAGCGTGCGTGTGTGTGTGTGTGTGTGTGTGTGTGTGTGTGTGTGTGTGTGTCTGTGTGTGTGTGTGTGTGTGTGCGTATGCAGAGAGAGGGGGAGAGAGAGAGGGCTAGAGAGAGAGAGAGAGAGAGAGAGAGAGAGAGAGAGAGAGAGAGAGAGAGAGAGAGAGAGAGAGAGAGAGAGAGAGAGAGAGAGAGAGAGAGAGAGAGAGTGAGACTGTGTGCATGAGCGCGCGCGCGTGTTTGTGTATGGGGGGGGGGGTTTGGTGGGTGTGCGTGTGTTGCTGTGTTGTGTATTGTATGTGTGTGTGTGTGTGTATGTGTGTGTGCGTGTGTGTGTGTGTGTGTGTGTGTGTGTGTGTGTGCGCTTGTGCATTTGCGTGGTGTGTTTGCGCGTGTGTGTTGTGTGGTGTGGGCGTGTGTGTGTGTATGTGTGTGGGTGTATTGTTGTTGGTGGTGTGAATGTGTGTGTGTGTGGGGGGGGGTGGGCTCCTGGGTCCCCATTTCTCCCTTCCCCACTAATGCCTTCAGTCCCGCATCCGGCTTTCTGGGAATAGGTAAACTGGTCATGTTGCACAATATGCTAAGTACGTGTGGTATTGCCTAATGCACTTCAGTCCAATTGTCCGGAGGTAGTGGGCTGGGCAGGGGCAGGTGCACGGCACTGATGCAGGCCTCAGCCAGCAGCCCATCTAACATGTGAGGAGCTGATGGTAAACCATGCTTGCAGTCTCTCCTCTGCTTCACACCGTGAAAAGGAAGAGCGTACAGGGGTGTGGCTACATGCAGATTGAGGCAGGTGACGGGGTTCAAAATGGAAGGGTGGCCGGACGCATGCGAGAAAGCTTTCTTACAAGGAGGGTAGCGACCGGGGGGGAAAGGGAGGGTGGGCGATAGGCCAAATCAAGAGATGGAGGAATGTTCCCCAATTAGAATGACACAGATGAAAAATGGGGCAAGAGTCAAGGTAAAATGAAATGAAAATAAAATAGTGTGGGAAGAGGTGGGCCTCACCATCTGGCGGGGCGCATTGGACAATGAGAGGATCCCCGACACGAAGAAGGCGACGATGGTTGGGATGGCCCTGATCACGGTTGGGTCCACACGGGTTCCCGGAACATATACGTCTTCGCCAGCCAATATTTTTCGTCCCAGACCCGTCAGCTGAGCCCCTGCTTCACACCCCCCCCCGGGTCCCTTGAGAGACACGCTGATAGGGAACAACTGCTTGAACGATCAAGCTACCGCCAGGGTAGCGAGAGCTTAGCAAGAGACCCTGGTGGTTTCCAAAGACGTGGTGTCACAGGACTCCGCAAGCTCCATTCCAGAGGTTTTGTGATTAGAAATTGTTGAGGCCACCGAGAAGTAAAAGAATCGAAAAAGAAGGGACAACACCAACAACACACACACACACACACACACACACACACACACACACAAACACACACACACACACACACACACACACACACACACACACACACAAAACACACACAACACACAACACACACACACTCTCTCTCTCTCTCTCTCTCTCTCTCTCTCTCTCTCTCTCTCGCTCGCTCTCTCTCTCTCTCTCTCTCTCTCTCTCTCTCTCTCTCTCTCTCTCTCTCTCTCTCTCTCTCTCTCTCTCTCTCTCTCTCCTCCTGTAGATTAGACTTGGATGTAACCCTTACCAATCTGATGCATGTCTGATATTGAATGTCTTCTAAACGGCATCGGTGTAATTGGATCCCTGGCTGGAGGGCCCTTGACCTGATGTAGCCTAAAAGTCATCCGCAGGCTTTGGGTAAAACCTGGTGCGGTGGGATGCGTCAAGGCCCATTCCCCACCATACAATAATTGCTTCACGTATGTACCTTGGCCTCCCCCCACTCTCAGTCTGTCCGTCTGTCCGTTCATCCGTCCATCGGTCTGCCTGCCTCCCTCTCTCTCACTCTCTCTCCCTCCTCCCTCTCTCCCGCCCCTCCTCGCTTCTAATTCCCCCCTGGGGGGGGGGGGGGGGAGGGCGGGCGGTGCACCTGGGTTTCGAAAATGCCAGGGGTCGTAGTTCGGAAATGTGCAGTACACATAGGCGGTGTTAAAAATAGCAAGCGTGAGGAAGGTCCCCGTCGTCAATGTAGCCTGGATGAAATCGCCCTCATTCAGTGCGCGGGCGCCATCCTCAAAATCGTAGTAGATCTTGTCCCTGTTGGGCTCGTGCATGGGGATGTCCGGCAAGAACACCGCTTTCGTGGACAGACTCAGCCCCAGCTTCTTGTAAATCTCGGCCTGCATGCTGTCCAAGAGGCCGTCCTCCAACGCCTTCTGAACGGAAGCGGTGCGTTGTATGGGAAATCGGGTTGGCCACACTGCCCTGAGGAGGCGGTCCGGAAAACACCAGCCGGGAAAGAGCAGGACTGTGTGCTTGCCATGACTGGTGCTCACAGAGTCCGTGAAAAACAGGAGATAGTTGAATGCGCAGAAGAGGCCTATCAGCACCCACAGGATGACAAACTGCGAACCAGTGCATGTGGGATCGTTGTCGACCACTAAGTTTGCCAGTACTGCAAGGCCCCTCGCACCATTGTGTCTCTCTGAATTGTTGGGAGCTACGTAGGAGCCGGTAAGGCAATGCTATGAAATCGCGTGTCCCCATTACAAATCTGCAATACTGACGGTCCGAGAGTCAGCAGAAGGACTCCATAGCAGTCACTGGGCAGGAGGCTGATCGTAGAGTCTCCTCTCTCTCCTCTCACACCACACACACACCACACACTAGAGGGAGGGGGAGGAGATGAGAGAGAGAGGGGGGAGGGGGGGAGAGAGAGAGAGGAGAGAGGAGAGGGGAGGGGGAGGAGGAGAGGGGAGGAGGAGAGAGAGAGATGTGTGTGGCGGCATGAGAGAGAAAGAGAGAGAGAGAGAGAGAGAGAGAGAGAGAGAGAGAGAGAGAGAGAGAGAGAGAACAAGAGAGAGAGAGAGGGGGAGAGAGAGAGAGAGAGAGAGAGAGAGAGAGAGAGAGAGAGAGAGAGAGAGAGAGAGAGAGAGAGAGAGAGAGAGAGAGAGAGAGGGACCCCACAACGCCAACCCCATCTAACCTAAACTTGAGCCTGGCAGCAGCAGAAGGCCTCTGAAGTGCCTTGGCCACCAACCATAGAGTCTTTGAGCTGAAATCCATAGTCAGGACTATGGCATTTTCGGAGATTCTATGTGAGGAGACAGGTCTCTGACGATGCCTTGTCCCTATCCTACGCTCCCACCCCCCCCCCCCCCTTTCTCCAGCTTTCCCCTTAGCCTTCCGCAAAATGTGCTTCTGAGAGGGAAATGAGATGTCAATGGCCGATTTCAAGAAACAGAGCATGGTGTGGTTAGGGCCATCACACACCTGTGAAACTGGTCCAAGTGGTGCTTGGAAAGTAGGTGTTGACTTTGGTGATGGCGTCCATCAGGCAAAGGCCAGAGATCTCTGTACATCCAAAAAGGTACAAGGATATGAGCCAGTTGTACTGTCAATTAAAGCTGCTGACAATGTCCAGCTTTGGAGCAAACAGCGCATGGAAGGAGGGTGTTCTGCCCTGTTTCCGTCCTTTCAACTTTAGGATAGGAAGGGGTTGGACACCAGCACGAGAACCGTGTATTTCAGACGTGTTTTGTGTACACTCAAGTATTGTCAGTCGAAGGCCCAGTGAATGCGAACCTCTCTGCGAGCGACTGCACGGCGTGCAGAACGGTCGCCTCGGAGAAAGCCGCTTTTGGAGATCCAGTGACGCCGTAGTTTGAAGTGCAGCCTTTTTTACACTTCAGAAAATGATGAGGAACGTACTTGAATGGTAACTGCCGAGTTTCGCAACCTCGTCGAAGAACGATCCCTGATCTGGAGACCCTTTTCCGAGAATCTACTTGAGGCTATTTGCCAATGTTTGGAGTCCAGGGACGAAGTAGGCAGTAAACTTCCATGAAAATAGAATACATCTGAGATGTTGATTTCAACAAGGTCGCCTTTTAGGCTGAGATCACACCTCTCTGCAACAACTGTGATACATCAAGCACCAAGGAGACGATAAGAGATGGAAAGACAGCTTTGAATGGATGACCAGAAACTTCTTACGAAGAGAGTCGTTGTACCTGTTTAGAACGCCAATGTCTCAAGGGTGTCATTCTACATTCCTCCATAAGCATTGGGCGGGACCTCGGTAGGCGGGACTTAGGATGAGCTAAGAATAGTCCCGCCAAGTGTCCGTGGAGCACCCGGAAGGTTGATGACTGATCACTGTCGCGGTCGCTGGTAGTGGTACTAGTAGTACCACTACTAGTACCAGCGACCGCGACAGCTCATTTGATACGTACCAGTGGTAGTACTACTGGTACCACTGGTAGTACCACTCGTACCACTGGTAGGTACCACTGGTACCAATCAAATGAGCTAACACCATTAGGCACACCTAAAAGCGTGATGGTGGCTGTTTCAGTGCCCCCATCATTCCAGTATGGACCAAGGTTTGGGCAGTGAGCTTCCTCGCACACTGTATGCAATTTCAGGTACCGTAGATTCACAAACGTAAAGGACGGACTCAATGAGTCATATGCTACTTAGTAATGACCGGCTGTATGTATGTGTGTGTGTGTGTGTGTGTGTGTGTGTGTGTGTGTGTGTGTGTGTGTGTCATGTGTAATTCCCTTTGGCCTAGGTTTGCTTGGTGGAGTGGAGGTTAGTGTATGTACTGTGGGCACTGGGCATGGCACGTAGTCCTCAATTTTACACAACCCTTTTAAAATAAAATGTGAAGCCTATCCTAACCGCACACCATGCGTCCTACATGGGGGTACGCGGAATCGAGGGGCCAGTGACAAAACGTGACGGTGAAAAGGGACTCTATTCAAGCCAGGTCAGGCACACTTACCCCGGTTTTATTAAACTGAGGAGAGACTGTGACAGCAACTCCAGAGGGAACGCATCCTCCGAGGATCACACCAACAGGCAATCAGAATCTGCCACAGTTTCTGTGGATTTGTCAAACATGCAAAGCAGGTGCAGGAAAGCAGGCCGGGGACGCCAAG
>MVGU01000530.1:397500-402500 GCA_002005505.1 Botryococcus braunii
CACACACACACGCGCACACACACACATACACACACACACACACACACACACACACACACACACACACACAGAGAGGCGGGCGCCCCGTTAGAGAGAGGCAAAACAGGTATAGTAGGAACCACGATGTCAATCAAGGAGCCAACAAAAAAGCAGGAGTTCCACAGCTTGTGGATAATGAAGGAAACCCAAGCCAGTGAAGAGATGAGGAAACAAGAAGTGTAAGCTTCACAATGCGCAAGTCCATTTAACCAACCTCAGCCCTGCTAGTACCAAAAACCCCCTTCAAATTACCTTGGCTTCCAGCAAAGGAGCGCTGAGCATCCACATCAGGAGCTGCCCTGGAGATCAAATGTGAGGAAAGTGGTTCCCTTGGTGACTCCTCTCTTCACCTCCCCTTCCCCCTTCTCTCCTCCGTCCTTCTCTGTCCCCCCCCCTCTCTCTCTCCCGCTCTCTCTCACTAGTAGTCAGGCTTCCTCAAACATGTTGTGAGCAGGAAACGAGGTACCCAAGGCAGAAGCCCAAGGCAGAAGGCAGAACGGAGTGAGGTTAAGGATGCTGAGGGATGCTTTTGTTCTGCACACCTGTGAAACTGGTCCAAGTGGTGCTTGGGAAGTAAGTGTTGACTTTGGTAATGGCGTCCATCAGGCAAGGCCAAAGATTTCTGTACATCCAAAAAAAACGCTTGAGCCAAATGCATGCCAATGGTTCTCCCACACAATCTCAAGGGCTGTACACCCGCGTTCCTCGCATTGTTTCCGTCCTTGGAACTTGGGACGGAAGGGGTTTCGACACTAACATGAGAACTGCAAGTCTGAGATTTGTTTCCGACCTCACTCGTAGTTGTCAACAAAGACCCAATGCATGCACACCTCTGTGCGAGCGAATGCACAGCGTGCACAACTAACGGCCCGGCGGAAACCGGATGTTCGGGTTCAGGAACGGTGTGAATGAAAACTAAATAAAGAAAATTTAAATAGTAGGTCGCATGTTCTTACTTAACGAGTAACGTACTTGAATTTTATGAATTTCACGACCTTGTTGAAGAACGATCCCTGATGAGAAGACCCTTTGTCGAGATCCAGGTTGAGGCTCACTACCAGTATTTGGAGGCCTGCAAAGACGGGTAATGCATTGAAGATCAATAATTGAGACCAATTTTAGAACTTGTCTTCCGTAAGAGTCGCCGTTCAGACCTACGAGAGATCACGCCCTATGCAAGAAGCGGAAGCTCATTCTAAGAGGAGCTCACCCAGCAGGCAAGCAATTATCCATGATCGTTTGCGCACTCGTCAACATTTCCAGTAGGGCTACAGACAGTAGTACCATGACAGCTTGCAGAAGTGTCATCGGGCATAGGCGACACACCTGCATCAATGGTTGCACAGACCTCAGGTGCACTGCAACTGTTTCACCCTGCTACACACGATATGTTGCAGGTGACTGGTCTCTATAAAGTGGTGCCACGGAGACCGGTTCAGATGGTCTCGGAACATGCATGCAACCGACACCTGGGAACATGGGAGCGACGTGAAAAATTTCAATTTACATAAGAGGAAATCAGAAGGGAATGTGAAAGCGACGTGAAAAATTTCAACTGGAAACCGACTGGAATAATTTCCTCTTATGTAATTCAACAATAATTCCAGTGGAATTCGGTGGCAGCGTTGATTGCCCCGAGTGGTACGCACCAGAACACAGGTGCAGCGCAGTGCAGGTGCACCAGGCTTCACTCTGGTACACCAAAACTCGTACACTAAAACCCTTAAAATTATTGGTTACTTCAACTTTCCTCCAAATGGTTTTTTGGAGTGTCAGTGGCAAACGCTTCAGTTCACGTTCACCTTTCAAATTTTAAGTTTGAACCCTTCAGTTCACGAGTCTATGGACACGTCATAAGGAACATCTTCCTTTTTGTAAGGGACGGGTAAGCTCAAAAAAAGGAGGTGCCATGGAACTGTTGTCAGGTTATGCAGGAACTTCACTCCTCCGTCTGCATTAGAAAACGTCAAAAGTGTGCGTAACCCAGCATGCCCGCGCATTGGTGTCTGTTTCATCCATGAGTGCCTGTCTTGTTCTAAACCTCGCGGTCACCGTGGGAGTTGATACGTCTCCTCGGCCTCCAGTAGCTAATAGATGTTTTCTACTTTACAAGAGTCGGATCGGGAAGACCAACCCAATGTGTCAACTACCCAACCACACAAATGTTTCAAGCTACAAATCACACCGGGCAATCCGCAAACTGGCGACCCACAGCGGCCACCACGATGAAGCTCTCCCGACGCATCACAAGATACCCCTCCACATCTTCCTGTGCAATGATGGCGTGGTTCAAAAGCCCCAGGCCCGCCGGGAGTCTCTTCAATAAGGCCAGCGCATCAACATGCAACCCCCAACGGGCGTATCAGCATGCAACCCTGTGGCATCTGCTTTAGAAGCATGGATGGAAAAGTCAGCTTCTACCCCACTTTGGGGCCCTGGCCACGCCAGGCGAGAGCGGGGCTCACTGCAGCAGCGATAGTGAAATTAATCGGACGACGAACCAAATTTTCCTTCAGACCTTCCTGCGCAATGACTCGTTAGTGAAGACCTGATTCAAAACCCCTTGGAAGGTGTTCCAAGAAGCCCAAGGCGTCCAAATGCAAAATCCCAAATAATCCAAACGGAACACGCGGAAGGCCAAGGGCTGCTGTTATCGCGCCAGCAAGACGGCATGGCGGGTCCGCATATCTTGTGGCAGCCCTGCCAGGCGCGACATGCAGGAGATTGGCGGCAAAGAGAGGAGCTGAGCCGACTTTGCCACTGTAGGTGCACCACCACCAGCACCGAAGGCACAGGCACAGGGCTTCTTTGCAGGGGCAGCGTGGGCTTCCCACGCATGAAGACAAAGATCTGCACGGCAACATTCCTGGCCAGGCACGTGGGAAAGGCTGCGTCGCGGGCAACGCGCGGCAGAGCTGCGCTAGGACAGCATCAAGCCGATCGCAGAATTAAAACTGAGGAACAAAGCATTCCTCCACACTTTACTCTGCAATGCCGACTTGCCTCGGAAGCCCTGGCAGACGTGCCAACAAGGCCACTGTAATGACGAGCGGAGAGGGAGCCCGGCTCAAGCATACTGTGAGGCTATGGACACGTGGCTACACCTGTAGACAGCAGGCGTTGCAGTTTCAACAACCCTAGAGCAGTGGCCACACCTGTAAACAGCGTGCATTGCAGTGTGAACAAACGTGGACAAGTGGTCATAGGTACGACCGCTGGTATACCTGTAAACACCAAGCATTGCAGTGTCAACAAACGTGGACAAATGGCTACACTTGTGAACAGCAGGCATTGCAGTGTCAACAAACGTGGTCAGGTCAAATGCCGATGCATCATCCAATGGGCGCTGCCTTTGACTGCTGGTTACATACAACAACTCTGGAACAACTATCAGCATCGGCAACACTACCGTAGGCTACAGCTTCCAAAATCAGTGAAGTTTCTTAGGATTGCGCCGTTTGTGAAGCAAACTTCACAATCTGTCCAATGCAATCAGTACCAATAAAACACTGTGTCTTAAGGATGGTTTATATGCTGAAATGAAGTAGGTATTGCCTTTGTCATGACAGCATGACCAGTCGGTGGAACCCTGCAGTGTTGGGTTGGGACGCAGATAGATGAAAACAAACCGTGTGCATGGACACATTCTGTCTACAGATGCAGGGCCCCCATACGGAATTTGAAGGATCTCCACTTCACGCCAGAAAAGGAGAGCATACTCTGGCTAAGACTTTAAATAAACAATTCTGAGCCACGGGACATGGGCACGGCCTGATGCAGAGTTCTAATCCCTGTTCATGTGAGGATTTCTCCCCACTTGGGAGGGACGCGGTTGAGGCGCGTGGACGTGGTTCAGCGCGCGGTGGGCGCCTGGGGATGGCCGGGTTTGGGGTTCAGGCCCCTGGGGATCGTGGTGCACACAGGCCAATCCGCTGGCAACCGCTGCCACATGTGATAGGTTGGAAAGGTCGGGCATGACCTTTTCCCGTTATCTGCAATCACATGACCACCTCCCGCTGAACAGAAGAGGGTTTATGAAACGTGGTGTAGTGGTAACATTCTTCTTGCTTTCATGTGCTAAGCAAGAGTTTTAATATTATGAACGGAAAGACTCTTCGACAATACGTTTAAGTTGCTTTTTCCATACTTTGTTGCCGTGCGGAGATGGGGCCGGTGTGTCAGATTTCGAACAAGATCGGTGTAACAGACAAACCTATGTTTATCACAGCAAAACGTTGCTTGCCCTCTGCGTCTTCTGTCTCGTGTGGTCGCCACAACACTAGCAGGCGGAGGTCAACACTTCAACCTCGCACGGTTGGGGTGACGGATACGCACAGCCCCAAACCTAGATCTGCCTTCCATAGATCAGATGCAAGCAAAGTATCGAACATTCAAACTGCTTTGGGAGGTGCGGTTCCAATGGTTGGGGCTGCTCCTGTCTCACGAAGATGCCTGAGTCGCTAGATCACTCACACTCGCGTATGCAGCATGCGAGAGTTGCGAATGGAATTTTTACTATTGCAACTTTCAGATTAATCAGTGATTTGGTTTTCATTGGTTCGTGAATGTGACCTCAAGGCTATGTAATGAGATTATGAACTCAAAGGCAGGGGCCGCAAGTCCTCAAGGCTAGCCTAAAAAACAACCGTTGAAATGCAGGTGGTGATGATGGAGTAAGTCCTCCTGATCTCAAAGGATATGGAGGTGGGGATAACAATGAAGGCAAAGGTGACAAGGAATCCCTTGCACTGATTCTTGCAGCTGGCAAATCCCTTGAAAGTCTTCCACCAGGTGGGCCATTTTTCCTGAAACATGGGAATGGTGCATGCAATGGTTACACATTATGGTTAATGATGCTCATACAAAAACCAGGGGTTGATCCAAGGTGGAAGGATGCGGGATCAGTAGGGTGTCATACTCTTGCACATGAATAAAGTTACACCAAAAGTCAGCCATTTGAG
>MVGU01000530.1:407500-410000 GCA_002005505.1 Botryococcus braunii
GATCTGCAACGCGCTCTCCTTTGTCGTGCGTACCGGCAACACCTTCCTGGGCTCCCTCATGTGGGTGGATTACATCCGCTTGCTAGGCCTGCAGAAAGGCCACTGAGCTTGTGGGGCTAATGCTGTCTCGGCATGAATCCAACACGCCAAACGGTGGTTTCCTAGTTGCCCGAGTCTAGAGCCGTGTTTTTAACTGCGCGGTGCGAACCGGGACGGGCCCCTGCAAACGCCGTCATATCAAAGACGCCCACTTTTCCGCCCCACATCCGCTGGTCCGCTTGTGGGGCCTGGGCCCGTTGCGACGACTTAGGGGCGGTTGTAAAGTTGAAAATGGCGTTTCTAGAGAATAGCAGACAGACTCTGAGCAGCAATGATGGAAGTGTCTTTTACTATCGCCAACACAGGAGGTTCGTACAGTGGACACCATAGGGCCTTGACTGCTTTTGCTATAGGCGGACCGGGCCCTTGCGGGTCTCGCGAGTCTGCACAGAATTCTTTTGATATTTTCCGTTTTGGGAGAGAAGATGGAGCACGTCTCAGGATGGACGCCCCTCGTCTTCGATTGGGAACAGGGGCTGCCGTTGCTGGCTGCCAATCAGAAAAGAGGAAATGCTGATCTTGATTGTTTCCACGTTCTGTGCGAAGCTCCGTGTAGTTTCCGCCCCATTGAGGGGGACCACTGACATTTGGCGAAGGCACGCACATGCCGTGAGATGCCTAGGTGCCTTTCCTTAAAACTCGAATCTTCTGAAGGCCGGCCAAAGGGGGGGGGGAAGGAGGGGAGTTGCGCCTCCTCCCCGGGCCCGCGAGGGGTACCATTTTTCTCAGGGATGCGGCACTCAGGCTACGCTTAATTTCTTCTGGAAATGGACTGGACAGGCTCTGTGCGTGACACCTGCTTCCTCATTCTGTATGGTTTGAGCACGCGCTCGCGCGCGCGCGCGCGCGTGTGTGTGTGTGTGTGGGGGGGGGGGGGGATGTGCGTGCATGCATAGGAAATTTCTTGTTTTACAAACCCAAACGTGCCGGGTGATGCACACAATTAAACGTGTGTAACGCATACATGTACGTCTGCAGGCTGCTCCGAACACTGCGCATTATTTGGGTTTAGCTGCTGAAGACACTCTTTGTAAGCAGACCCTTGTCGAGGCTCGGGGGCGTCGACCACATGGCATCCTAAGGCGGTGCATGGACCTGGGAAAAAAAATGTGTGAGCTACGCTTGGTGGTGTCTGCTTGTGGACCGCCCGATGTATTACAAGGGCTGCAATTGAGGATTTGCGAGTACGGGCTCTCTGCGGCTATGTGTGTTACCGTGGCCAAGCTTGCTGAAGCGGAAGACAGATAGGAGCAAGGATAGGCTTCACTCTTTATTCCAAATAGGAGCAAGACGTGTCCCACCATGTCCAGGTTCTTGCAACAGTCTTCCGGCCTGGGAGGACGATAGGCCCCGACATATCTACTTGTATTGTGTTATGTACTGCATATGTACGGAAGCATGTTGTACTGCATATGTACGGAAGCATGTTGTACTGCATGTGAGTTTACAACACGGTAGGTACTGCATATGTACTTACCTCTGCTTTATGTGCCGAATATGTGATGACACCGCGTGCTCGCCGTGCCCTATACATGTGGTCGTGAGGCAGGCCCGGGCTCCTGTCGCCCATTGTACTGCCGCACACCGGCTGTGCCCGGGCAAAAATCATGCAGACCTGCTGCAGCCACGTGTTGGAGGGCAAAGGTTATTAATAATAGGAAACCTTGTGAAGTGTGCATGATCCGGTTCATGCGGAAAAAATGTCATGTAAGCACCAGAAGTACGTCCCCGTTCCGACCGTACATACACAAACCTCCTTTCCAAACAGCTGTCTATATTCTCGAAAGGAGCTTTGAGGGTGGGCTTTGGCACGGCTGGAGAGCCTCGTCATCATTGCGGGGGACTGGAGGGGATGTGGAGTTACGCGTCCAACGCTGTGTATTGCTTGCTGTTGCTGTGTTCCTCCTCTGGCGGATGTGAAATTGTAGGCGTTGCGTTGAGTTTAGGAGAAAACTGAAGCATATTTTAACCACGAACCCCGGTTGCGTAGGGCTCAGGGGCTTCTACCGGCTGTCCATCCTCAGAGAGCAAAACAGAGAACATTCGCCCTGTCAGCCCACGAGAAAAAAGTTGAGTTAGACTGTACGGGACACTCATCACTCCTCGGTTCTTGCAAGGTAACTGGGAGTCTGCCCTGCAAGTGGCCTCCCATTCAAGAGAGAAAAAATTGAAGTACAACTTATGTCCCCCAGGGGATTAAAGGTGTAGTACGTGATCCTGCCTCCCATTTGCTTGCAACCACCAGTCAGGTTGTGACAGGCTGCCAGGTGGCAACAACTTGTCAGATTGCAAGCCTTTGTCGGGTAGCAGTACCCTGTAAAATTCCACCCCCTTGTCAGATTGCAACAGTCCGTCAGGTTGCAACACCTCGTCAGGTTGTAGCCGCTTGTCAGATTGCTGC
>MVGU01000530.1:415000-451068 GCA_002005505.1 Botryococcus braunii
CCTCCCCACCATTCCTCATCACCACACCTCCCACCCCTCCTCCCCCACGCCCTCCCATTCCTCCTCCCCACTGCACCTTCCTACCCCTCCTCGCCGCTGCACCTTCCTACCCCTCCTCCCCACCGCGCCTTGCCAACTCCCCTTTTCATTGGGCATCCTCAAAGACACAGAATGAGCCCGCACGCAGTCAATATAACAATCTAATCCCCTAGGGGATCGCCCGGAAGTCCCCATGCCTAATTAGGCTGGTTAGTCTGTGCATTACCCCATCCTTGGAGTAGGCCCATGCCTAAATAGGCAGGTTAGTCTGCGCATTACCCCATCCTTGCGGGAGGCCGATGCCTACATAGGCAGGTTCGTCTGCGCATTACCCCATCCTTGCGGTAGGCCCATGCCTAAATAGGCAGGTTAGTCTGCGCATTACCCCATCCTTGGAGTAGGCCCATGCCTAAACAGGCAGGTTAGTCTGCGCATTACCCCATCCTTGGAGTACACCCATGCCTAAATAGGCAGGTTAGTCTGCGCATTACCCCATCCTTGGAGTAGGCCCATGCCTAAATAGGCAGATTAGTCTGCGCATTACCCCATCCTTGGAGTAGGCCCATGCCTAAATAGGCAGGTTAGTCTGCGCATTACCCCATCCGTGGAGTAGGCCCATGCCTAAATAGGCAGGTTAGTCTGCGCATTACCCCATCCTCGCGGGAGGCCCATGCCTAATTGGGCAGGTTCGTCTGCGCATTACCCCATCATTGCGGTAGGCCCATGCCACACAATGAAGCACCTTGTAACTGGTCCCATGCTTGCGGGAGAACGTTGTGTTTATGGCTGATACACCAAATTGCCTGGTAGGCATGCCGTGCGGAAGGTGCCAGGGGCAGTAGTCTTGGCATGTGCTAGAGCCGCACAGTCCAAGACAAAGATGTGTTTTGGACAAGCCAGCAGCGCTCCCCAGATGGAGGCATGCGGATCCATGTACCCAAACGGGACGTCATGCATCGCCATACTGGCGCTAATACAAGTCTCGCTCTCTCTCTCTCTCTCTCTCTCTCTCTCTCTCTCTCTCTCTCTCTCTCTCTCTCTCTCTCTCTCTCTCTCTCTCTCTCTCTCTCGCCCCCCCTCTCTCTCTCTCTGTGTGTGTGTGTGTGTGCGCGCGCGCGCGCGTGCGCATAGGCACGAATATGCCCCCATAGACTGCAATTCAGGACAACTGAATCAAACACCAAAAGCATATGAGAATCACACATGGAATCCCAAGAGGTAGGAGCAACGGAGCACAAAAAGTATCAGCCATTCTATTCCCTGATTTGATATGTGCGCACGTCAGACGGCAATAAGCAGAGCAGTCATACCAAATGTGGAAGCCAGCTTTGCAACTTCAACAGCAGCCCGAGTTGTCAAGATGCTGGTGTGACTTTCACTTCCCAGCTGACGCAACTTGTGTCTTCCAAGTCGTAGAGCTTGGGGTCTGACATGCCCCCCATTAATTCCCCTTAAGGCAAACATACAGCTTAAAATAACAAATCTTTAGGTCTAAGTGCGGCAGTGAAGGAGTTTAGGCCATAAGTTTAAGATAAACGGGAACGGGGTGCTATGTTTGGCACTACTCTGAAACTTCCTGATTTAAGTTGCTGTCCTACCGGGAATAAGATGATAAGATTATACTAGAAACAATTCGATTGAAATAATTGAACTATCATGCTATGATCGACATAAATTGCTCAATCTTGTCCTTCGGCCAACCAAGCTCGAGGATCCCATACAATATATCTACCAAACACCTTAATAAACAAAAACTACTTATGTAAAATTCAATTCAAAGTTGGCTTAAAAGAACGACAGGTATGGTACCTAGGAAGGACGGTGAGAGAGGGATAGGCCGCATGTTGTGGGCCCGGGAACCCGACACGGCATCTGACGCCTTGGTCTGCTGCAAAAAGCTTCATAGAAGGAGCCATCTTTGCTGTTCTAAAACTAGCAATGGTACATTCCCGTTATGTGCTTACAGGCTTTCGCAGGACCGGCCTTATCGCTTATGGGTAAGAAGTAGAACAGTGGTGATAGGCGAAGATCCTGATCACCACGCGCAACGTCTGCCCTTCACACGGCAAGGAACGGAGATCGCGGAAATGGAAAATTCGGATTCCGCTGAGGAATCCGATTCCCGAAATTCGGAATCCCCGATCCCCGAGGAATCCGGGATTCCTCCTGCTGCTGGTTTAACGGGCTGATCAATGGCTAGCCCACACAGCCGCACAAACACATCTACAGGGAAGCGAAGCACATCCTTACCGCACATGCAAAGCTAGCGTCCTGGATGAGGGAATCCTGATGTCTGGATCTGTTGTGTTGGAAAAAGTGTGACGTGTTGTGTTCTTAAGGTGACGGAACATTGAGGAACGATAAATTAATGCGAAATGTATTGTTCAGATTACCATTCCAACTCCACCCTGACTCCCCGTACAGTTTCTCCTCCTCCCCTTCCCAACATTCTCTAGCTCAGTGTTCTGTTCTCCCTCACCTATCCCTGTACCTGTCTGTGAAGCTGTCCCCCGACAAACTGTCACTTCATACTCTAAAGTAACAACCCTAAAGCAACAACTCTGCGACAACCTTCAGAGCATGGCGCCGTTTGTAGAAGGCCTCTTAAGGACACATACCAAAGAATTAATACAATAGCGTGATCAGTGCTGCTGAGGCCACACCCCCTTCATCGAGAAACGCCAGCATCGAGACCGAAGAACTGCATCATTGGCTGTACACACACACACACACACACACACACACACAACACACACACACACACACACACACACACACACACACACACACACACCACACACACTCTCACTCTCTCTCTCTCTCTTTCTCTCTCACACACACACACACACACAGACACACACACACACACACATTTATAAATGAATGGTAAAAGTGAAATATCTCTCTCTCTCTCTCTCTCTCTCTCTCTCTCTCTCTCTCCGTCTCTCTCTCTCTCTCTCTCTCTCTCTCTCTCTCTCTCTCTCTCTCTCTCTCTCTCTCTCTCTCTCTCTCTCTCTCTCTCATTTGTGCATGAGAAAGGGCCAGCAAGAGTTGACCCCTGATTCCTTGGCGCACGTCACCAGCTGCAGACCCTTACACCCGCCAAGCAGCGAATTGGCGGGCACCCTGCAACAAACATGATTATAATGTAAACTGGCCCGGGTGAAGACCCAACCATGCCTCCGCATTTTTAGATTAAAGATGAAACAAATCCACCTCCGCATCTTTCCGAATTTGTTCATACATATATTCCGCATCTTCTGTCCGCACAGTTCAACTGACAAGTGAAGCATATCCGCATCTTTCTTCTGCAGTGAGGACTTGGTGGAGAAGGCCTTGGAGACGCTTCAACAAGGCCGAGGCGCCTGAATGCAGTTCTGTTGGAAATCGGCTGCCGTTGTCCCACCCCTTTGTCCATTGCCGCTTTCATTTCAACCCAGCTTCTTCATCCCTGCAATAAGCTGCAGTCTTAGCAGTCTATGCAGGGAACAGTACCACACATGGATCAGTCGTACCAAGCAAGGACGACTGTTCAAGTACTGGAGTCTGCGAAGCAACAGATCTATTTACAATGCAAATGCACTAAAGCGTAACTGCTCTAGCTAAGCAACAACTAATCAAGGGATACCTGCAATAAGCTGCAGTCTTAGCAGTCTATGCAGGGAACAGTACCACACATGGATCAGTCGTACCAAGCAAGGACGACTGTTCAAGTACTGGAGTCTGCGAAGCAACAGATCTACCAGAAAATCTGTGATACTCTCCCTTAAATACTGACGCAGGAGGACTTACATAATTTGCCTCCCTTAGCCGTCATCATCAAGCACTTTATGCACGCAACTCATGCGGAATGTCCCGCTATCCGTGCGAATCCCGTTGTACCATTCAAGCATCGTCAAAAGTACTGACCGCTAAGACGGATTACCGCATCCGACTAGCCCTCGAATGGCCTTAACGACTCGATCAATGCAAATGACGTCCGTAGGACAACTCAGAGTCTGGAACGAACACTAAGGTAGCAGTAGGTGCCTAAGCTGGTCCGGATGCAACACCATTTGGACTTTACTTGCCCGAATCTACCCGTTAGCACCTTAACCAGTGTCCGAATCATCCGAATCAGTCCGTAAACAACCCTATAAACACTAAGATAGGGTTTACAGGTACAACGTACCTCAATATATGTCTCATGAGTGACACCTAACTCGGGTCAGTGACTATTATGTTTGCACCAGTCACGTCACTTCACAAATACACACAATCACAGTGGGAATTTCCCAACTTCAAAATTCTCCACTGAGCCCCAAGGGGGCCCATTTTACAACACCTCCCCTTGTATGCAGTGAAGGGTAAGTGACTAACCTAGCCACATGCGAGAAGTGATACGGCATAGCCACAACTACTACACCATCACTTCACCATATACAAACCATGGAAATAGAAGTGAGATCCAATCTTCAGGAATCCCAACGCTTCCTTTCCATCTCTATGCATCCTAATGCAAAGGATAACCTTATGGCAAACACAAGTGCCACAAATGTCATGTACTCAAGCAGAACTTCTGCTAGGTGTCTAACCTCAAAGAACCAAACACTTGGTCTTACAATGTCTTAAGATGTAACTCCAATCTAATGACAAGTTACTCTCCTTTTATTCATCTATGACATCAACTTGCCTCCCCTACATTCTAGGAAGAAGCTCGTCATCTCAACAATGTCCATAGAACTAGGATCAATATGTTCAAGTGATCCCCTAAATCATGCCGACACACCATCATGCGTGGTTTTCTAATATCTTAAGCTTTTATTACTAGAACATTCGAGACCTAACCCGTCCCGAGTTCTCAAGTTGAACTTTAACCAAGCAATCACAACTGCTGAACTTCAGACAGCCATGATCCTTAACATACCAAGTGAAAAAACACCAATTTCACTATAAACGTCTCGTTCACAAATGAGGGCCTTCACCCATAACTGGTATAGGGCACTCTCAATTTCTAACACGTGAAAGAAGTGACATGCCTATAGCATAGGCACAACAATATCACCTCAACTCACAACAACCAGATAATTAGAAGTGTAAGACTACAAATTCATTATATGAACTTCTATAGTCCCTAACCAACACTTCTAGTATCTATCCGTAGGTCAATGTCCAGGTACAATTCCAGTACCTCCAAACACCATGCATATCATCTAGCAAACTGCAATGGATATTAAACTCCTGAGTTCTACCATTGTACTCATTCAACAAGTAGAGAGCTCAACGTCGATAATAAGATGTCCGTACACTCCTAAGTGCATCCAAGTGCCTCCCCTCAAACCTTGGGGACAAGCACGGCACAAAACAATGACCAGAATGTTCAAGGATCAATACTCAAGTGATCCTAAGCAAAGTCTTAGCCAACAACCATGGCTAACATAACTCCAAGAGTTAAACCACCAGGAGATTCGAAGCACGAATCGTCCGGAGTATCGAACAGTAACCCGATCGACAAATTCACAAGTCGACACGGAGTCTCGATCTTAAAACGTGTCACTACAACTCGAACAGTTCGAGTCGACGCGTAACAACCAGAAATCAGAGCGCAGTCTCTCTCACTAACGTGTGAGAGATACAACTAACACGTTTTTCTGTGCAGTGAAGCTGCAGAGCCTCCCTGTGCTTCCCAGAACCAGGGAAGACCACACAGGTCACACAAAGTGTTCTAGACATATTCTAAAAATATATCTAATACAATGTTACTCACAAATATCACTTCCCAAGTGATCTCTGTGTCTAACTTGCTTTCTGCGCAAGCGCGCAACGATGTCGGAAAAACATCTGACCATCAATAGCTCCTTCCAGTTTTCACCAAAACTCAGGAAACTTGGTCAGGGCTTTCATAATATTATTCACCACTCATAAGAAGAGTTACAGCTCTTTGCACTGACTAACACCTTCTTAACTGAGCACTAGCCTAGACAGAGTGTCTGTCTGCAAACTTGGGAGTATCCAGTCACTACACATCAGTGACCCTCCCCTAAAGCCCATCTCTGAACATCAGAGATACATTTAAATATCTTATAGCATGTCTCAGCTAGCATGTGGTTAACCTGGCACTCATTAGGAGTGAACCTCCCCATGCAGCACAATGTTTAATGTAAAGCCCACTTCACAACACCACACTAAGCTCTTACCAAGAGCAAATGTCATCAGCATTGCAAGTGTCAACCATTACACTAATGGAAGTACATAGCTTGAGCATCCAATCACAGGATCAACAAGTCTAAACACCCATGGACAAAACACCCACTACACACATCATGATATGTGAGAGTCTTCATGGATATGGACCTTCCCAAGAACTTGAAACCAGCATATTGGGTCAGCCACTGACTCCTCAGCAATAAGCTAGCAATAGTCTATAAGTAGGCCCTTTTCACATGGTTCACTGGATTTCTTTTAATGCACCTTAGCTATACCTAGGTTGTGCACAATCCTCCTCACACAATCTTGGGGTCCAAGCTCTCCTCAGCTCTATTGGGCACCTCAGGAGTCTTGGGTCAACCTTGCCCTCACCTTTGGTCTACCAGCCCTCAAACTCTTCTGGAGGTTCCCCCTCAGTTATCTTGGAGCGATCTAAACCTTAAGCTATTGCAATGTCAAGCAAATCCAACCATAAATGGGGACAACTACTCCTCAAGTCACTATTGATAGTAAACACTTGGGGTTTGCATGGCCAACCTAACCTAGGTTGACATACCCATGCCAAGTGCACATCTTCATTGCATCAATGAGGGGATCGATTCATTTATGGGGAAGCTCTAGTGAAGCCTCCTCATGGGCTTAAGGTGTTAAGCATGACTTCTTACAAACATGTCCCACTTACATAAACTTCTTAAGTTTGTGTTTGTTTCATCCTTGTTGAAGGGTAGTATATGTAGAACCCCTTTGGATGATGTTGCATGGTTTATGTATGTTGGCTAATGTAGAGCCACTTACATGGTTTATGTATGTTGGCCAATGTAGGGCCACTTACATGGTTTATGTATGTTGGCTAATGTAGAGCCACTTACATGGTGTATGTATGTTGGCCTAAGTAGGGCCACTTACATGGTTTATATATGTTGGCTAATGTGGAGCCACTTACATGGTATATGTATGTTGGCCAATGTGGAGCCACTTACATGGTATATGTATGATGGCCAATGTGGAGCCACTTACATGTGTGTATTTAAGTTGGTTGATGAGGGACTACTTACATTGGGTATATGTGTGTAGGTTCCCATCATGCTTGACTTGCTTGAAGGAGCTATTGTTGAGTTCCTTGTGTTGATAGCATTACTTGGTGAACCAATGTTGGGTGTCACTTAGTGTGCTTTCATGTTCAATTTTTGGATCAAATTGAGGATTTGGTCCAAGTAGTGACCATAGCTATTGTAGCCATATAGAATGTGTGTATTCATGTGGTGATCTTGCTTTGTTGGTTGACACATTTACAATGTGGAGTAATGGGTACAGACTTGTTGTAGCCTTTATTCCATGTGCTTGTTAAAGTAATGTGTTTGTCTCATGTTGAGGCATGTTCAATCCATGGTATGGGTGTGCTTTTTACATTACTTGATGCTCTTATGCCTTGATAAGGCATAATTTGTTTCAAGGGGCTATTTGTAAAGTTATCCGAATTGTTTGCACCGATGAAAGTGCCAGTGTGGCCCGAGCGCCACACCGTATGTGCTAGCGCGAAGCCTAAAGAGGCTACGCCTGGCCTAATGTACCGCTTGGCATCCGACGGGGCTAACCCTGGCGGAGTCTGCCTGCCGCGCGCTACATTCTCCCCCTCCTAGGTGACCGAGCTCCCGGGAGGCCTGCCAAAGCAAGCCGCAGTCACAGGCAGAGGTGTATAGAAGGTCACTGCCACACTTCTATACATCACACTTTGAGCCGGCGAGTCTCCTCCAGACACCAGACCGCAGCCTGGGTGTACACTTGCCTGAGGTATCTCTATGGTACGCCTAGACCAGAATCCCGCAGTGACGGGGCCCAAAGGGCAGTCGTCGGCGTGAACAAATGTACACTCCACGTGTACAGGTTCCCATGAAGAAGCAGTGAAGTTGCTAGCTTCAGGGCGGATAGTAGGGGCCGGGGCTGGACGACACTTAGCCACCAAGTCAGGGGACGTTCTGTGATCACGCGAACGTATGGGTAAACCACGACCCCCCGGTGACGCAGCTTGACAGGCTCGTGCTGCTGTGTTTCCCCTAGTCAACCTGCCCACGACGGCGTGCCCCGCCTCGTGGTGCCCGTGCGTTGACTGTGTCCCAGTATCCCTTTACAACATTGGGAGCATTTGTCAAATTCCGTTCCTCTTCCCAGGTGTCATGCTCTGACGAGTAACCCTTCCAGCGGACAAGGTACTCATACTTGGGACGGCCACGTGAATTGACACGACGGTGGTCCATTAAGGCTTCCACCTCGTATTCATCTTCCCCCTCCAGCACCTCGGCAGGTGGTGGGGGTTGCATCGAACCATCCCGCCGGTACCGTTCCAGGTTGGAGACATGAAAGACATCATGAATCCTCCATCGTGCCGGGAGGTCAAGCTCATAAGCTTGGGTACCCACACGTTTCACGACTTGGAACGGCCCTACCCAACGCGGGAGGAGCTTGGGCGTGCCTACCTTGAAACGGAGGTTCTTTGAGGAGAGGAGGACCCAGTCCCCCACACCAAATTGAACGGCCCTTCGTTTGGTGTTGGCATACTGCGCTTGTCTCGCAGTGGCCACCCGATGGGTCATCCTGGCCTCATTGATGAGGCGTTGCATGCCCTGAACAAAGTCAGACGCACCAGGTACCCGTCTATTGGGGAGAATCGCGACTGGCAGGTGGGGGTGAAACCCGTAGTTCAGCAAAAACGGCGAGGACCCCGTGGACTCGTGATCGCAATTATTGATCGCGAATTCTGCACAGACCAACTTCTCATCCCAATCATCCTGGGACTTGGCCACATACATGCGTAGCATGTCCTCGAGCACTCGATTCACTCTCTCAGTCTGCCCATCCGTCTGCGGATGGTAGGCTGTTGACATGGCTTGTCGAGTCCCAATGGATTGACACAAAGCTCTAGCAAAGTGGCTGGTGAAGAGCTTATCTCTATCGGACACCACCACTTGGGGAACACCATGCAACTTCCACACATTGTCAACGTACAGCTTAGCCGTCTGCTCAGCCGTAGCCTTGGTGGTTGTGGGCATAAGATGCACCATCTTGGTCAGCTTATCCACTACGACGAAAATGGCATCATGACCCTTGCCTGTCCTAGGCAATTGGGTAATGAAATCCATAGTCACCGTGTGCCAAGGATTCAGCGGCAACTGTAAAGGTTGCAGCAACCCCGCAGGCAAAGTGTTCCGAGCCTTGTTCTTCTGACACAAGTGGCACGTTAGCACGTAACGTTCGATGTCAGCAAGCATGGTAGGCCACCAATAATGGCGCCTTACCAGGGCCAAGGTTTTCTTCACTCCTTGATGGCCAGCATACGGGCTATCATGCAGTTCCTTGAGGATGTGAGCTCGCAGCCCGAAAGCATCCGGAACCACGGCCTTCCCCTCCCTCAGAAGGAAGCCGTCAAAGTCTAGCAGACCTTCAACATTCTGCTTATCTTGGAACCATGGGTCTTGAGTATAACCCTGGACAAATTTGTCCTTCCAAGACAGAGCAACCCCGGCCGCAGCACTCCCCTCCCCCGCAGAGCGGATAGTGCCAACCAAGGCACAAAGAGAGAGCGTTGGCAGACAACGGTGCGCCGGGTGCGAACACCCACCAATCACCACGCCATTGATGATTGGACAAGGAGCCTCATAGTCGGACGGATGCCGACTCAGAGCGTCAGCCACCACATTGGACGTTCCGGGGGCATAGTCCATGCGAAAATTGAACCTTGAAAGGAACTCTGCCCACCTGGTTTGCCGTCTACTTAAAGTAGGCAAAGTGTCCAAATAAGTGATGGCCTTGTGGTCCGTGACTACACGAAACTCAGGGGCCCCCTCTAGGTAGCACCTCCAGACTGTCAATGCATGCACCACAGCTAGAAGTTCTTGCTCCCCAGTAGGATAGTTAACCTCAGCGGGAGTCAAGCGACGACTCTCGTAGGCAACTGGGCGACCCTCCTGGTACAACACGGCCCCCAACCCTGCCAAAGACGCATCGCAATGGACCTCAAACGGCTTTGAGAAGTCAGGATACGCTAAGCAAGGTGCATGTGTCAAGGCATGTTTAATCTCGGTAAACGCCCGAACACACCCAGCACTCCATACCCAGGTCACACCTTGGCGTAGGAGTCTGTACAGTGGCGATGCAAGTGCTGCAAAATTGCGAACAAACTTGCGAAAGTAAGTTGCCAGCCCCAGGAAAGACCGCAACTCGCCAACATTCTTCGGTGTGCTCCAATTAGCAACTGAAGCCACCTTACGTGGGTCCACTTTAATCCCATCGGCTGAGACTAAATGGCCCAAGTACTCCAGCTCATCCTTGGCGAAAGAGCACTTCTTTAGGTTAGCATACAACTTATGCTGCCGCAACAGTTCAAGGACTTTGCGGAGATGCTCCCTATGCTCTTCAATGGACTTGCTGTAGATGAGGATGTCATCAAGGTACACGAGCACAAACTTGTGCAGGTAAGGAGCAAAGATAGCATTCATGGCAGTTTGAAACGTGGCCGGGGCATTAGTCAGCCCAAATGGCAAAACCCGCCACTCGAACAACCCCGCGGGTGTTCTGAAAGCTGTCTTTGGCATATCCTCATCTGTGATCCGGATCTGGTGATAGCCAGACGTGAGGTCAAGACTAGAGAACACTGTAGAACCCTGCAGTTGATCAAGAGTATCATCGATACGAGGCATCGGATACCTGTTCTTGACCGTCTGTCGATTCAAAGCTCGGTAATCAATGACCATCCGGAGGCTTCCATCCTTCTTTTGCACAAAAAGAATGGGCGCACCATAGGGTGATGTAGACGGCTGGATATACCCTTTGTCCAACAATAGCTTTGTCTGGCGTAACGCCTCATCATACTCTAAGCGTGAAAGCCGGTACAACGGACGAGACGGTGGACGAGCATGTGGATCGCTCAAGGGTATAGTGTGTCTAACCCCTTGCCTCTCAGGCGGAAGGTGCGGGACATCTTCAGGGAAAACATCTTGGAATTCACTGAGTATGTCAACAACAGGAGAGTTAGGAGAAGGAATGGAGACATTCGGATCGGTAGACAGATCGGTTACAATTGCCAGAAAGGACTGACAGCCTTTTCTGCTTAACCTTCTAGCCTGCACCGCAGACAAAACCAATCTAGGCACATCCTCCACTTCTGAACCCTTCAAAGGCCTCTCCTCCTTAGGCGGGCAACGCAAAACGAACGGCTTGTTCTTTCTTGTATACCCCCTAACGGTGTCCTCTTCAAACATGAGATTTGCACGGAATGTCTTTAACCAGGGAGTCCCCAACAGCACATTCCAATCCATGGCAAAGTCTAGCACAAGACACGACACCTTAGCAAACTGTACCCCCTGGATGACAATGTCTAAGACAGCACATCCGATATGGTTTACAGTTCTCCCGTCAGCCAACTTAATGCTTAAAGAATCCCCCTTCGGCGGCACAATCTCCAAGTGAAGGGCTTTAGCAAAGTCTGCACTGACCACATTGCAAGAAGCTCCAGAGTCCAGCATTGCCGTGGCCTTGCTCCCCTGCACCTCGGCAGGAAACACCATCACAAGCTGTGACACGGCTTCTTGACAAGCAAATGCATGAATAGACGTCAAACATGCAGGGCCTACATCGCCAAGCGAAGGCCCACACCTTCAAGCATTAGAAGGTCCCGCGCCGGGGCTTGTCTTCTTGCCAGAAGACCCCTTCTTGAGAGGGCATTCGAATGCAAAATGGCCGGGCTTGTTGCATTCGAAACAGACGCCAGCGGCCAGCTTCCCAGCCGCCTCTCGCCTGTCCTGGCTTAGGCCGTACTTCTTCTGAAGTTTGCCCAAGTGGCGTGTGGCTCCCTTGGGATGGTTATGGGCGGGACGCTTGGTCCCACGGTCCCGAGGTACTTCTCCCTCCTCGCGGTCCCCATAGACCTTCTCCTTTCCCTTGGAGACACCTGAAAGCATAGCCAACAAAGATTCAGCCTCTTTGGCAGCTTTCACCACCGCCTCCACATTGCTCATCTCACGCCTTACCGAGGCATCCTTCATAATGAGTTCAAGTAGAGCGGGTTTTAGGCCAGCCCGAAAAGCTGCACAAGCTTCAGGCCCAGTTACTGGATATGTGACTGCCTCAACTGTTATTGCCCTAAAGGCAGTATAGTATTGAGCCACTGTTCCAGATTGTTTAAGTTGCGCCAAACGATATCGCACGGTGTCTTCCACTGACATATCGACAAAGTTGGCCAACAATTCAGCTTTGAACAAATCAAAGTCTTTCACATCCTTGCCATGCAAAGCCAAAGACTTTTTAATCAAAGCCCATTGTTCAGCTGCTTTCCCAGAAAGACACAAGGATGCGTGATCCACAAGCGTGTCAGGAGTGAGCTGCAACAACGCCGCGTATGCCGCAAACTGCTCGAACCAAGTTGTTATCTTAGTCCCATCCTTGCTTCCATTAAAAATAGGCGCTGGAGGCCTCGTTTTAGGAGCAACGAAAGGCATAGGCGAGGGAGACGCACCTTGTCCCCCCCCCGATCCTTGCAGCAAACGCATAATCGCGTCCATCTTGCCGTCCAGGCTGCCAACTTGGGTTCCCAAAGACCCAATATCAGTGTTAAGAGCCTGGACGGACGACTCTATGCTGGTCACCCTTCTGTCGTGTAGGACATGACTCGGGATCCGAGCATAAAAAGCGCGCGCCGCAGCGCACCAAAGCCAATACCTCCACACAACTTTTGCCCAAATAGTGGAAGCTTCCACTAAATCTTTGGAACATTGTGCAAGGCCTAGGCCATCGTCGCCCTCAGAGGACGGGTGCCGAACTGAATCGGCACACTCCGTCATAAGTGCCCGAGCCTCTTTCAAATCGTTGATGACTTCAACAATGCCAAGCCTTGCCCACTCAAGAGCTTCCTCAGCAGTCTCAAAGTCAAAAACCTTGGAAAGCAAGCCCTTCCAGTCATAACCCGAAGTCGAGTCGACCGGGTCAACACCCTCTGGAATATCTGGCACCTCAATATCCAACTCTTTCAGATATGAATAATAAGGTCTAGTATTTCCAGGGTATGGGAGCCTCCTTAACGTGTATCGAGGAGGTTTGCCCACCAAAGGGACGAGGTCGGTCGGGATCGGCGGCAAAACGAGAGCCATTAAACCCAAACAAAGGAGCGCAACCCCAAACCGAAAAGCAAAGATGCTTAAAAAAAATTTTGTCAAGCCAATCAAAGCAGAAGTGACCGATATGGGGCACCAAATGTAAAGTTATCCGAATTGTTTGCACCGATGAAAGTGCCAGTGTGGCCCGAGCGCCACACCGTATGTGCTAGCGCGAAGCCTAAAGAGGCTACGCCTGGCCTAATGTACCGCTTGGCATCCGACGGGGCTAACCCTGGCGGAGTCTGCCTGCCGCGCGCTACACTATTGTTGAGTTCCTTGTGAGATGATAGCATTACTTTGTGTGCCAATGTTGGGTGACACTAAGTGTGTGCTTTCATGTTTTGGATCATAGTGTGGATATGATCCAAGTTGTGTTCATTGTGAGCCATAGCTATTATAGACATTATGGGTGTGAACATTCATGGTATGGTCTTAGCTTTGGTGGTTGAACATTTTAGACATGTCTTATGGATGGAGACATGTAATAGTCTTTATTCCATTAGCATGTTAAGGGATACTTCATGATGAGAGGCATTGTACCAACATGAGGTTGGTGGTTTAAATGATTTGGGCTTCTCATGTTTTGATATGGCATGATTAGCTCAAGGGACTATGGTGCATGCTTGAGTTTGTAGCATTGAATGACCATGTCTATAGGTGCAATTTGGTTAGTCACCTAGGAAGAGACATAGTTTGCCTTTCTACAGCTTAATAAAAGATGCATGGTCCTTTGTCTTCATATGAAGACAAAGGACCATGCATCTTTTATTAAGCTGTAGAAAGGCAAACTATGTCTCTTCCTAGGTGACTAACCAAATTGCACCTATAGACATGGTCATTCAATGCTACAAACTCAAGCATGCACCATAGTCCCTTGAGCTAATCATGCCATATCAAAACATGAGAAGCCCAAATCATTTAAACCACCAACCTCATGTTGGTACAATGCCTCTCATCATGAAGTATCCCTTAACATGCTAATGGAATAAAGATGTAAAGTTATCCGAATTGTTTGCACCGATGAAAGTGCCAGTGTGGCCCGAGCTGTAACGGAATGCGAGGATTTCCGAGCATTTCGGGACATTTGCGGGAGACGCCCTTTGGCGCCATACTGCACGCCCGTGGGAGCCACGTGGTTAGCCGCTCGAACGAGAGTAGCACCTTCCGTCGGTGATGGTTGCTTACGCCATGCATAGTTGGCACTCCGTCATTGCGTGTGTTTGATGACAATAGTTGTCACCGTTAGCACGCCAACGAGTGGACGATCTAGGGCTCTCACGAAGGATAGAGAGACATAAGTCGTACATGGGCCGAGTCCGAATGATAGGCGTCCCTTGGCTAGGAACCCGCGTGCCGAGTAGATTAACACGAGAGGACAGAACTGGAGAAACCACAAGGGTAAGCTGTGTGGTGGGGTGGTTCTTGTAAACGCTTGCTTGCCCCAAGTGACGGACCTCGTGTCGCGCCTCGTTCCTTGCTCCCTTCCTGCCTTACTTCCTTATAAATTCCGCTGAGTTATTACATTTGGTATCGGCGAAAGCCGTTATCAATCCTTTGGGGTTTTCGATCAAGTTGTTGGAAGTTGGCAGATGCCGATGTAAGGATCTAACTTTGGGATGCGTCGCGTAGATGAGCTCGGTGGGATCCGATAGGTTTAAAAACCTATCTGAAGAAGACCGAAGCCTTGTGGAAGGTTCTTTGAAGGATGGAATTGAAGTGACGGACTTGTTGGAAGAGGACGTTGATTCCATGAACCCGATCGCCCCCACAACCGAGGGATCGGAAGGCAAAAGGAAGAAACGCCCCTTGTCAAAGGATGAAATTGAAGAATACATTAACACGTTAGTCGAACAAAAGTTGGAGGCTCGGCAGGCTGAGGCCCAAGCACCGATCATCAAACCGGTGCAAGTGCGTGCTGCCCCTCCTTCTCTCTTTAACGGAAAACGTGGAAGTTTTATGTTTTTTGCACGGAAATTGGCATCATATGCTAAACTCACAAACGTGCCTGATGCTAAGTGGGTTGCTTTGGCAGTTCAACACTTGGAAGAAAGACCTCTTAAAGTGTGGGATGCTTTTGTGCGTAAGTGGGAAAAAGAGGGAGGAGAGGAAGATGCCATAAAGTGGGAAGACTTTAAAGCTTTTATGTCCAAAAGATATGATGCCACTGACACAGTAGCAATAGCAAGACAAAAGCTTGACAAAGTATACCAAGGGAATGAAAGTGTGGAGAGGTACATTGAAAGATTTGTTGCTTTGCTTTCGGATATTGAGGTGGAATATGAAATGGTAGAGCAGGATAAGTTGCACTTATTCATGAAGGGTCTTAATGTGCAGTTAAGATTGGCTAGTACCATCAACCCCGGGACAGGGAAACCCTTCACAGACCTGGATGACTTGTGCTCCTTTGTGGTCAAGTATGAAGGTGGTTTCAAGAGTGCCCATGGGGATGCACAGGGAGGTCCCCCCAAGAGGAGGACACTATCAAACTTCCACACCAATCTTGGTGCAGCTCATATCCCAGAGGAAGTTCAAGGGTCACCACCCTTCTGGGGAGCTGTTGGAGGACCCCCTGGTGCACCAGGGAAGGGAAAGTTGGACTCTCGGAAGGTCATCCCCGCTAATAGGGAGTGTTACTTTTGCAAACAGTTGGGCCATGAAGCATGGCAATGTCAGTTGAAAAGGGAGTGGTTGGCTGCTAAAGCTAAAGCGGGAGGGTTCCAACCACCAGTCTTTCAACCGGGTTACTTTCCCTCTGCACCACAGGCCCCACCAGTGGTGGCACCAGTGCAAGGAGGGCTTCCGCCACCTCAAGGAGGGCAAGGTAATTGGCAAGGGAAAGGAAAGGGAAGAGGGAAGTGGAAGGGGAAAGGGAAGGGGAAACCCAAAACTTGACTCGCAAGGGTCATGGATCCCCATTGTTTGGCCTATTTGTCTTCACTCTCTGAACCCTTTGAGTTGGTAGTACCTAAGAAAAATTGTGCAGAGGCTTGCTTGCATGATTTCTTTGCAAAGAGAAAACATGATCCCAGCCTTGGTGCCTGCTTTGTTGTTAGCCAAAAAGTCTGGAAAAGCAGGAGGTTTTTCTTAGAGTACAGGACAAAGGCCAAACTAAAAGTTCTTGCTCGGGGATGTAGGGGAGAACAATTCATGTTCTCGGGCAAGGCAGGAATATTTCCTTTTTCATTTGTGCTTGCATGTGTCATGCCACAACCATCTTGTCATGTAGGGCATGTGGGAAATCTCTCACCACTCAACCTGACTTTTGCCGTTACTGTTCGAGGCATGGAGTTTCGTGCACTCATGGACACTGGGGCTACCCATTCTTTTGTCCGAGGCAAAGTACTACAAGGGCTTAGGTATCACAAGGAAGCAACAACAGTAGTCCTTGCAGATGGGTCCTTGTCTGAAACCAAGGGGAAGGTTGACCTTAGTGTTAGGTTCACCCCTTCGGTAGTCACCCGCCATACTTTCTTTGTATGTGATTCTATTATGGAGGGGGTGGACCTCATTCTGGGACAAGACTGGATGTCTCTAAGGGAGGCCACAGTCAGTGTTGGGGTTGGAAAGGCACAAATAAAACATCAAGGGAAGTGGGTAACGTTGGACCCTCACAGGAAAGTCTTACCCTGCACGTTGCAATGGGGTATGAACATAGTGAGGAAGGGGAAGAACAAAGTAGATCAATGGAGACTTTGTCTGTTGAATGTTGTCATGAGACCTGAAGAGTATGCATGGGATGAGCAGGAGTCATCCCTGGAGGAAAACGGGCTCGATCCCTCCGACGACGAATCAGGCACCTCATCAACCAACTCCACGGGACCGGGTACCCAGGGCGGGCCGGTCCCGGAATTATTCTCGGAACCCCTAGTGGAGGGGGAGGAAGAGGGAATAATGGAGGGGGAGGAGGAGAAGCCAACGTCGTCGTCGGGTAAGTTCACGGGATCCTTGGGACTGGAGGAGGTGTTGAAGGGCAAACCGGAACAATTGGGGGTGCTCCTTAGGGAGTACAGTGATTTGTTTCCTCAAGGTTTGCCAGGATTGCCACCGCATAGACAGGTGTATCACACCATCAGGATACAACCTGGCTCTGTACCTCCTAATAAGCCTGCTTATCGTTTATCTTCTATAGAAATGGAAGAGTGTACTAAAACAGTGGATGAGCTTCTCGCATTAGGGCACATCCGGCCCAGTCACTCACCTTATGCATCTCCTGTTCTTTTTGTTAAAAAGAAGGAAGGAACTTATAGGATGGTAATTGATTATAGAGCTGTCAACCAGATTACCATTCCGGATAGGTACCCCTTGCCCCGGATTGATGATTTGCTTGATAGGCTCAAAGGAGCAAAGGTCTTCTCCAGCCTGGACTTATTGAGCGGATACCATCAGGTCCGGCTTAAAGAAGAAGATATCCCAAAGACAGCATTTAGAACACCATTCGGGTTGTACGAGTTTCTGGTGCTCCCCTTTGGTTTAACGAATGCTCCGGCCACTTTTCAGCGGCTGATGAATGAAATCTTCCATGATTTCATTCGGGAGGGATTTGTCGTTGTCTATTTGGATGATGTGCTCATTTTCAGCAAGGATGAAAACATGCATTATGTTCATTTGGAAAAAGTCTTCGCTCGCTTGCGAGAGAAGCAACTCTTTGCCAAGCTACCCAAGTGTGAGTTCATGCGTTCTGAACTTCGATACTTGGGGCATATCATTGGAAGGGATGGATTAAAGGTGGACCCACAAAAGGTGGAAGTAGTCAAGGAATGGCCCGTACCCAAAAACACCACGGATGTCCGTAGGTTTCTAGGCCTTGCAAACTACTTCAGGAAGTTTATCAGGGACTTCAGTGCCATCGCTGCTCCCTTGACAAAGTTGTCAAGCAGCAAGAGGGCATGGGAATGGGAATTGGAACAGGAGGAATCTTTTTCAGCATTGAAGACTGCTTTGGTAGAGGCCCCTATCTTATCACTACCTGATCTTCGGAAACCATTCCAAGTGACATGTGATGCAAGTGATTTTGGGGTGGGAGCAGTTCTCATGCAGGACGGGAAAGTAGTAGCATACTATAGCAAAAAGTTGAATAGTGCAGAGCGTAACTATTCTGCTACGGAAAGGGAATTGCTGGCTGTAGTGTATGCTCTACAGGAATGGCGATGTTATGTGTTAGGAAAACCAGTCACCGTAACCACTGACCATAAGTGTAATACCTTTTTGCAACAACAGGCAGGACTTAGCCCGAGAAGAGCTAGGTGGGCTGAGCGATTGCAGGAGTTTGACATACTCTGGGTTTGGGAGCCAGGCAAGACTAACGTCGCAGATGCCTTGTCCAGGATCCCAATCCTCGCGGCCAGGCAGCTCCGACGCAACGTCGAGCCAGCGGAGCCCGAGCTCAGGAGTGTCAAGCCCCGGGTCGCAATGGACTCCGGCGGGAGGGCCCGCCCGAGCGGTGTCACCCAGCAGCTTGACACGTGTGAACCCTTCCTGGAGTTAGTAAAAAGGGCATACATGGATGATGAGTGGTTGGGAAAGAGGTCGAACAGAAGGAAGGTGCATTTCAGGAATGGGATATGGGAATATGGGAAGGAGGGACGGAAGTATGTCCCAGGGCATTATGAGGTGAAGGATGGGGAAGGAGTCGTGGGGAGAAACCTAAGACAAGATATACTCAAGGCATTGCATGAACCTTTGTATGTGGGACACCCTGGTTTTGCCAAGATGTATGAACTGGTGAAACGGGAATGGTGGTGGCCGGGAATGACAGAGGACGTGCGGGAATATGTTGCCTACTGTGATTCTTGTCAAAGGGTCAAAGCTTCAAACAAGTTGCCCGCAGGCCTCCTTCACCCCTTGCAAATCCCGACTAGGAAATGGCAAAGCATTTCCATGGATTTCATAACGGGGTTGCCACGGAGTGCAAACGGGAATGATGCCATATGGGTTGTGGTGGACCGGTTAAGTAAGTGTGCTCACTTTGTGCCCACCACCACAAAAGCTGACTCATATGATGTAGCAGTTTTGCTAAGGGATAAAGTCTGGAGATACCACGGATTTCCAGAGGAACTTGTGTCGGATAGGGATCCTAAGTTTGTGAGTAAATTTATGGATATACTCCTAAATTTAACAGGCTGCAAACCTGCACGGTCTACAGCCTATCACCCACAATCTGACGGACAAACGGAACGGGTTAACAGGATTCTTGAGGACTACCTCAAACATTATGTTTGGGATAAGCCTAAAGAATGGGAAAACCATCTGGCTGTTGCAGAGTTCGCCTATAACAATACATGGCAAGCCTCGATCAACACCACACCGTTCCGCTTGACATATGGACAGGATCCAAACATTCCATTTGCTATGGGACACATGGAGGGGGGGAAAGCAGATCGGGCAGATCTTTTCCTCCGGAAGATGCAAGACTCCCTTACTCTTGCACGGAAGTTTTTGGCTGCAGCTCAGGAGCGGCAGGCGGCCCAGGCGAACCGCCACCGCCGGGCTGTGATCTATAAGAAGGGGGACCTTGTTCTCCTTCGGACGAAGTTCCCAGCCGCCCTGACGTCGCAGAAGTACATAAAGCTTGCCAGGCGCCGGATTGGACCCTTCCGGGTCACTGCCGTCCATCCCAACTCTGTTGAGCTGGACGTCCCCGCCGCCCTGAAGTTTCACCCACGCATAAACGTGGAATATGTGGACCTCTACAAGGGGCCACGTAACCCAGACCGCCTCAGCATTTACAAATACCAGCCGGGACCACGCATGGTCAAGGGCGATGACGGCACGGAGAATGCCGAGTACGTCGTGGACGGCATCCTTGGTCACCGTCCCTTGATGAAGGGGAACCGGGCCCTCCACTTCCCGGACGGTACCCCAGCCTACCAATACTGGGTACTGTGGTCAGGTTACGACGTCGGAGACGACTGGGAGCCCTTGGACATGTTCGACCACGCAAAGGACACCATCAACGCCTACCACCGTCACCAGGAGTTGGGCCCGCCCAAGTGGGGCGAGACGGCCGTTTGAGGCCTTTCCCCTGCTGCCCGCTCCTCCGGTTGGTTACCTTGGCTTTGCTCTCTTTAGGAGGGAGTCCTTGTCGGGTACGCAAGGATCTGCACAGACAAGCCGGTGGTAGGATTGCAAATGTGTGCACCCCCTCGGGATGGGATTGGGAGTGGGTCGCCCACTCCGGTGTGGGTGGACAGATGTCACACACCATGGCATGTTGCAGCCCGGAGTCTGCACGCTTTGGATAGGTGGGGGGGGAGTACACCTGCTAGCACAAGCAATCAGTTGTGGATCCTGGGCACTTTTCTGGTGATTGGTGGACTATGTGACTAGAAGAGACTTGGAAATTGGAGAGGGATTGGGGATTCTTCTATGTGACTGGCAGGTCTTGGACTGTCTATGTCAATAGGGGGACTTGGACTCTCTTGAAATCTTGGACCTTGGAAGTTTGTGTTGTTGGGACTTTTGGGAACGTTGGACTTTGTTTCTTTGTTTGTTTGTTTGTTTGTTCCTTTTGGATCATGGTTCAGAGCCAACGCAACCCGAGTCGTTCGGCATGAACTGGAATGTGTACCTTATGTGGATTTGTACAGTATGTTGACTTGGGATCATCCATTACGGGAACGGGACTCATTGGGAGCATGGAACTTCTCCATGGAAGTTCCCTACTTTTTGGACTTAAGCACTTTAATTATTCTTTTGTGTTGTATGTTTTTGGATTAGATTTTTATGTTCTCTTGGACTTGGGAAATGGGACACTTGTTTTTCATGTTTGAGCGTTTATTTCTTCATGTTTGTTCTTCGAATAAGATTAGACGCAAGTCTACCTAGTGTCCTGGAAAAGCCATAAAAAAAAATAAATGGCAAGGAAGTGTTTACTTGGAGATATTATACATTGGAAGTGGGGACCCCATGAACCACCAATTCGGCAGGGGTCAGACGGCAGTTGGAGGTTTGGGCCGTCCAGTTTACCGGTTTCTCTGGTTGTTCTTCTCAGTGAAAATCCTCGAGTGGGTTTGCATGAGGACATGCAAAGGACTAAGGGGGGGATAATGTAACGGAATGCGAGGATTTCCGAGCATTTCGGGACATTTGCGGGAGACGCCCTTTGGCGCCATACTGCACGCCCGTGGGAGCCACGTGGTTAGCCGCTCGAACGAGAGTAGCACCTTCCGTCGGTGATGGTTGCTTACGCCATGCATAGTTGGCACTCCGTCATTGCGTGTGTTTGATGACAATAGTTGTCACCGTTAGCACGCCACGAGTGGACGATCTAGGGCTCTCACGAAGGATAGAGGACATAAGTCGTACATGGGCCGAGTCCGAATGATAGGCGTCCCTTGGCTAGGAACCCGCGTGCCGAGTAGATTAACACGAGAGGACAGAACTGGAGAAACCACAAGGGTAAGCTGTGTGGTGGGGTGGTTCTTGTAAACGCTTGCTTGCCCCAAGTGACGGACCTCGTGTCGCGCCTCGTTCCTTGCTCCCTTCCTGCCTTACTTCCTTATAAATTCCGCTGAGTTATTACACGAGCGCCACACCGTATGTGCTAGCGCGAAGCCTAAAGAGGCTACGCCTGGCCTAATGTACCGCTTGGCATCCGACGGGGCTAACCCTGGCGGAGTCTGCCTGCCGCGCGCTACATTCTCCCCCTCCTAGGTGACCGAGCTCCCGGGAGGCCTGCCAAAGCAAGCCGCAGTCACAGGCAGAGGTGTATAGAAGGTCACTGCCACACTTCTATACATCACACTTTGAGCCGGCGAGTCTCCTCCAGACACCAGACCGCAGCCTGGGTGTACACTTGCCTGAGGTATCTCTATGGTACGCCTAGACCAGAATCCCGCAGTGACGGGGCCCAAAGGGCAGTCGTCGGCGTGAACAAATGTACACTCCACGTGTACAGGTTCCCATGAAGAAGCAGTGAAGTTGCTAGCTTCAGGGCGGATAGTAGGGCCGGGGCTGGACGACACTTAGCCACCAAGTCAGGGGACGTTCTGTGATCACGCGAACGTATGGGTAAACCACGACCCCCGGTGACGCAGCTTGACAGGCTCGTGCTGCTGTGTTTCCCCTAGTCAACCTGCCCACGACGGCGTGCCCCGCCTCGTGGTGCCCGTGCGTTGACTGTGTCCCAGTATCCCTTTACAACATTGGGAGCATTTGTCAAATTCCGTTCCTCTTCCCAGGTGTCATGCTCTGACGAGTAACCCTTCCAGCGGACAAGGTACTCATACTTGGGACGGCCACGTGAATTGACACGACGGTGGTCCATTAAGGCTTCCACCTCGTATTCATCTTCCCCCTCCAGCACCTCGGCAGGTGGTGGGGGTTGCATCGAACCATCCCGCCGGTACCGTTCCAGGTTGGAGACATGAAAGACATCATGAATCCTCCATCGTGCCGGGAGGTCAAGCTCATAAGCTTGGGTACCCACACGTTTCACGACTTGGAACGGCCCTACCCAACGCGGGAGGAGCTTGGGCGTGCCTACCTTGAAACGGAGGTTCTTTGAGGAGAGGAGGACCCAGTCCCCCACACCAAATTGAACGGCCCTTCGTTTGGTGTTGGCATACTGCGCTTGTCTCGCAGTGGCCACCCGATGGGTCATCCTGGCCTCATTGATGAGGCGTTGCATGCCCTGAACAAAGTCAGACGCACCAGGTACCCGTCTATTGGGGAGAATCGCGACTGGCAGGTGGGGGTGAAACCCGTAGTTCAGCAAAAACGGCGAGGACCCCGTGGACTCGTGATCGCAATTATTGATCGCGAATTCTGCACAGACCAACTTCTCATCCCAATCATCCTGGGACTTGGCCACATACATGCGTAGCATGTCCTCGAGCACTCGATTCACTCTCTCAGTCTGCCCATCCGTCTGCGGATGGTAGGCTGTTGACATGGCTTGTCGAGTCCCAATGGATTGACACAAAGCTCTAGCAAAGTGGCTGGTGAAGAGCTTATCTCTATCGGACACCACCACTTGGGGAACACCATGCAACTTCCACACATTGTCAACGTACAGCTTAGCCGTCTGCTCAGCCGTAGCCTTGGTGGTTGTGGGCATAAGATGCACCATCTTGGTCAGCTTATCCACTACGACGAAAATGGCATCATGACCCTTGCCTGTCCTAGGCAATTGGGTAATGAAATCCATAGTCACCGTGTGCCAAGGATTCAGCGGCAACTGTAAAGGTTGCAGCAACCCCGCAGGCAAAGTGTTCCGAGCCTTGTTCTTCTGACACAAGTGGCACGTTAGCACGTAACGTTCGATGTCAGCAAGCATGGTAGGCCACCAATAATGGCGCCTTACCAGGGCCAAGGTTTTCTTCACTCCTTGATGGCCAGCATACGGGCTATCATGCAGTTCCTTGAGGATGTGAGCTCGCAGCCCGAAAGCATCCGGAACCACGGCCTTCCCCTCCCTCAGAAGGAAGCCGTCAAAGTCTAGCAGACCTTCAACATTCTGCTTATCTTGGAACCATGGGTCTTGAGTATAACCCTGGACAAATTTGTCCTTCCAAGACAGAGCAACCCCGGCCGCAGCACTCCCCTCCCCCGCAGAGCGGATAGTGCCAACCAAGGCACAAAGAGAGAGCGTTGGCAGACAACGGTGCGCCGGGTGCGAACACCCACCAATCACCACGCCATTGATGATTGGACAAGGAGCCTCATAGTCGGACGGATGCCGACTCAGAGCGTCAGCCACCACATTGGACGTTCCGGGGGCATAGTCCATGCGAAAATTGAACCTTGAAAGGAACTCTGCCCACCTGGTTTGCCGTCTACTTAAAGTAGGCAAAGTGTCCAAATAAGTGATGGCCTTGTGGTCCGTGACTACACGAAACTCAGGGGCCCCCTCTAGGTAGCACCTCCAGACTGTCAATGCATGCACCACAGCTAGAAGTTCTTGCTCCCCAGTAGGATAGTTAACCTCAGCGGGAGTCAAGCGACGACTCTCGTAGGCAACTGGGCGACCCTCCTGGTACAACACGGCCCCCAACCCTGCCAAAGACGCATCGCAATGGACCTCAAACGGCTTTGAGAAGTCAGGATACGCTAAGCAAGGTGCATGTGTCAAGGCATGTTTAATCTCGGTAAACGCCCGAACACACCCAGCACTCCATACCCAGGTCACACCTTGGCGTAGGAGTCTGTACAGTGGCGATGCAAGTGCTGCAAAATTGCGAACAAACTTGCGAAAGTAAGTTGCCAGCCCCAGGAAAGACCGCAACTCGCCAACATTCTTCGGTGTGCTCCAATTAGCAACTGAAGCCACCTTACGTGGGTCCACTTTAATCCCATCGGCTGAGACTAAATGGCCCAAGTACTCCAGCTCATCCTTGGCGAAAGAGCACTTCTTTAGGTTAGCATACAACTTATGCTGCCGCAACAGTTCAAGGACTTTGCGGAGATGCTCCCTATGCTCTTCAATGGACTTGCTGTAGATGAGGATGTCATCAAGGTACACGAGCACAAACTTGTGCAGGTAAGGAGCAAAGATAGCATTCATGGCAGTTTGAAACGTGGCCGGGGCATTAGTCAGCCCAAATGGCAAAACCCGCCACTCGAACAACCCGCGGGTGTTCTGAAAGCTGTCTTTGGCATATCCTCATCTGTGATCCGGATCTGGTGATAGCCAGACGTGAGGTCAAGACTAGAGAACACTGTAGAACCCTGCAGTTGATCAAGAGTATCATCGATACGAGGCATCGGATACCTGTTCTTGACCGTCTGTCGATTCAAAGCTCGGTAATCAATGACCATCCGGAGGCTTCCATCCTTCTTTTGCACAAAAAGAATGGGCGCACCATAGGGTGATGTAGACGGCTGGATATACCCTTTGTCCAACAATAGCTTTGTCTGGCGTAACGCCTCATCATACTCTAAGCGTGAAAGCCGGTACAACGGACGAGACGGTGGACGAGCATGTGGATCGCTCAAGGGTATAGTGTGTCTAACCCCTTGCCTCTCAGGCGGAAGGTGCGGGACATCTTCAGGGAAAACATCTTGGAATTCACTGAGTATGTCAACAACAGGAGAGTTAGGAGAAGGAATGGAGACATTCGGATCGGTAGACAGATCGGTTACAATTGCCAGAAAGGACTGACAGCCTTTTCTGCTTAACCTTCTAGCCTGCACCGCAGACAAAACCAATCTAGGCACATCCTCCACTTCTGAACCCTTCAAAGGCCTCTCCTCCTTAGGCGGGCAACGCAAAACGAACGGCTTGTTCTTTCTTGTATACCCCCTAACGGTGTCCTCTTCAAACATGAGATTTGCACGGAATGTCTTTAACCAGGGAGTCCCCAACAGCACATTCCAATCCATGGCAAAGTCTAGCACAAGACACGACACCTTAGCAAACTGTACCCCTGGATGACAATGTCTAAGACAGCACATCCGATATGGTTTACAGTTCTCCCGTCAGCCAACTTAATGCTTAAAGAATCCCCCTTCGGCGGCACAATCTCCAAGTGAAGGGCTTTAGCAAAGTCTGCACTGACCACATTGCAAGAAGCTCCAGAGTCCAGCATTGCCGTGGCCTTGCTCCCCTGCACCTCGGCAGGAAACACCATCACAAGCTGTGACACGGCTTCTTGACAAGCAAATGCATGAATAGACGTCAAACATGCAGGGCCTACATCGCCAAGCGAAGGCCCACACCTTCAAGCATTAGAAGGTCCCGCGCCGGGGCTTGTCTTCTTGCCAGAAGACCCCTTCTTGAGAGGGCATTCGAATGCAAAATGGCCGGGCTTGTTGCATTCGAAACAGACGCCAGCGGCCAGCTTCCCAGCCGCCTCTCGCCTGTCCTGGCTTAGGCCGTACTTCTTCTGAAGTTTGCCCAAGTGGCGTGTGGCTCCCTTGGGATGGTTATGGGCGGGACGCTTGGTCCCACGGTCCCGAGGTACTTCTCCCTCCTCGCGGTCCCCATAGACCTTCTCCTTTCCCTTGGAGACACCTGAAAGCATAGCCAACAAAGATTCAGCCTCTTTGGCAGCTTTCACCACCGCCTCCACATTGCTCATCTCACGCCTTACCGAGGCATCCTTCATAATGAGTTCAAGTAGAGCGGGTTTTAGGCCAGCCCGAAAAGCTGCACAAGCTTCAGGCCCAGTTACTGGATATGTGACTGCCTCAACTGTTATTGCCCTAAAGGCAGTATAGTATTGAGCCACTGTTCCAGATTGTTTAAGTTGCGCCAAACGATATGCACGGTGTCTTCCACTGACATATCGACAAAGTTGGCCAACAATTCAGCTTTGAACAAATCAAAGTCTTTCACATCCTTGCCATGCAAAGCCAAAGACTTTTTAATCAAAGCCCATTGTTCAGCTGCTTTCCCAGAAAGACACAAGGATGCGTGATCCACAAGCGTGTCAGGAGTGAGCTGCAACAACGCCGCGTATGCCGCAAACTGCTCGAACCAAGTTGTTATCTTAGTCCCATCCTTGCTTCCATTAAAAATAGGCGCTGGAGGCCTCGTTTTAGGAGCAACGAAAGGCATAGGCGAGGGAGACGCACCTTGTCCCCCCCGATCCTTGCAGCAAACGCATAATCGCGTCCATCTTGCCGTCCAGGCTGCCAACTTGGGTTCCCAAAGACCCAATATCAGTGTTAAGAGCCTGGACGGACGACTCTATGCTGGTCACCCTTCTGTCGTGTAGGACATGACTCGGGATCCGAGCATAAAAAGCGCGCGCCGCAGCGCACCAAAGCCAATACCTCCACACAACTTTTGCCCAAATAGTGGAAGCTTCCACTAAATCTTTGGAACATTGTGCAAGGCCTAGGCCATCGTCGCCCTCAGAGGACGGGTGCCGAACTGAATCGGCACACTCCGTCATAAGTGCCCGAGCCTCTTTCAAATCGTTGATGACTTCAACAATGCCGAGCCTTGCCCACTCAAGAGCTTCCTCAGCAGTCTCAAAGTCAAAAACCTTGGAAAGCAAGCCCTTCCAGTCATAACCCGAAGTCGAGTCGACCGGGTCAACACCCTCTGGAATATCTGGCACCTCAATATCCAACTCTTTCAGATATGAATAATAAGGGTCCTAAGTATTTCCCAGGGGTATGGGGAAGCCTCCCTTAACGGTGTAATCGAGGAGGGTTTGCACCACCAGAAGGGGACGAGGGCTCCGGTCGGGATCCGGCAGGCCAAAAGGTACAGAGTGTACTTCTGTCAGGTTGGGAAAAGTTCACGTGCCCTCAAACTTGAGGGAAGCCAGCGCTCACCTCAGTGGGAGTTTTGGCAGCAGGCAATGCAAGAGGAGATGGAGTCTTTAGACACCCATGAGGTTATGCAGTATGTGGAAAGACCCCATGGGCAGAAAGTTATCTCTGTTCATTGGATTTTTTCTACAGAAAACGATGCACATGGGAATGTCACTCGGTTTAAAGCAAGATTGGTTGCCCAGGGTTGCAGACAGATTCCTGGTATAGATGTTGGTGAGGTTTTTGCACCTACCAGCAGCTATGGTGCTAGGAGAGCTGTGCTGGCAGTGGCTGCCACACAAAATCTTGAGATCCACCAAGTGGATATCAAGACAGCTTTTCTCAATGGGGAGTTGGAGGAAGAGGTCTATGTGACCCAACCACCAGGATTTGAGAATGGCAACACGAGAGTTGTGTGCAAGCTCAGGAAGGCACTCTACGGTCTTAAACAAGCCCACGGGCTTGGCACAAGACCTTGAGCGACAAGTTGAGCGTGATGGGTATAGTGTGTGCAAGAGCGACGCTGGGGTATACATCAGGAGGGCCCCTGCTGGTAATCTGTCGTTTATTCTTGTTTATGTCGATGATCTTCTCATAGTTGCCAGAGTGGTTGCAGAGATTGAGTGGGAAAGAGTTATTGAAGAAGGATTTCACCATCCATGATTTGGGAGAGGTGAATGATTTCCTGGGGTGTCAGGTCCTACGCAATAGAGTTCAGGGCACTATTTCCATGAGTTGCACTCCCAAGATTGATGCTCTTGTGGAGAAGTTTGGCGTTGCTGATGATGGCGTGTGGTTGATACCCCATGTCCAAGGACTTCGTGGCTAGCAGCAGACCCGAGTCCTCAGATGGTATGCCACATGGGGCTGGTACCCTCTGCCACCTGGTCATCGATACTGCGAGTTAATTGGATCGTTGCTATACATAGCCAATACGACCCGGCCTGACATTTCTCAGGCTGTTGGAGTGTTGTCAAGGTATATAATGACACCCACTACCTCACACTGGAATGAGGCCATTCGAGTGCTGAAGTACTTGAGAGACACCAGAGAGTTAGTGTAATAACTCAGCGGAATTTATAAGGAAGTAAGGCAGGAGGGGAGCAAGGAACGAGGCGCGACACGAGGTCCGTCACTTGGGGCAAGCAAGCGTTTACAAGAACCACCCCACCACACAGCTTACCCTTGTGGTTTCTCCAGTTCTGTCCTCTCGTGTTAATCTACTCGGCACGCGGGTTCCTAGCCAAGGGACGCCTATGATTCGGACTCGGCCCATCTACGACTTATGTATCTCTATCCTTCGTGAGAGCCCTAGATCGTCCACTCGCTGGCGTGCTAACGGTGACAATTATTGTCATCAAACACACGCAATGACGGAGTGCCAACTATGCATGGCGTAAGCAACCATCACCGACGGAAGGTGCTACTCTCGTTCGAGCGGCTAACCTCAGTTTGGAGTTCATGTGGAGACATTATTATTGAATGCCTTGTGCTTTAAGTGATCTTCATGTGTGCACTATTAGGATATGGGTCCATTGAGAACATAAGGTACCTTGAGACACGGCAGATTCTGGACGTTTTCGAACATAAGGTACAATCCTATCTAGATCACACGTTTGTCGGATGAACTCTTAAGGCTGCCCCACCGGAGTGAATACCAACTGGTTGTGAAAGATGCTGGGCATCACCAGATGCTAGTCTTGTCCGACAGTTGTGTGTGGCACTCAGCAGACAGTCGTACGGACTGTAGCTGGAGTAACTTCGTCTATTGACGACCTGTCTGCTTTGTACAGGTACGGTGCGGCAGTGTGTGTTGTATCATTGTTGCTATTGTGAGAGTGAACAAGCTTAGTGTACCCTGTAGTCACTCAAACAGATAAGGGACAGTGACTTCAGGGAGTATAGGCATGTACTTGAACGTAGCCGTCTAGAGCCTTATCTAGTGATTGCTTGATCGGTGCTTGTGTACAAGATAATGATGTAACGTAACTGGTTGTGAAAGATGCTGGGCATCACCAGATGCTAGTCTTGTCCGACAGTTGTGTGTGGCACTCAGCAGACAGTCGTACGGACTGTAGCTGGAGTAACTTCGTCTATTGACGACCTGTCTGCTTTGTACAGGGAAAGCCGATTGCCCATAACCTTTCACAGGTTATGGGCCCACGCCCTTCCAGCTGAGCCAAGTAAAAGCAGGAGTGAAGGTCGTCTACGGATGGGTCAGACGTAAGCGTCAACAAAGGAGCTCGAGCATGGCGCAGCGGCGCAAGGGAACTCGAGTGTACCAGGACCATTATCTTACTCACAGTTTACCTTTCTGGGAAATTCATAATTGAAGTTTTAGCTGTGCTTTATCATTCATAGACGTTGTCTAGAAGCACTGAGTGAGTCGGGCCGGACTCCGGCGCAAACTTCTGAGGGGAACATATCTGCTACTACTGTGCAAGACTGGCTGGTAAATTTCCATGACATGGAGGGAATTGTAGGGTATTGCTGCATTCCAGAAGTTTATGAGTAAGTTTGGCTGGTGAAGTGACAATAGTATGACAAAAAGGGGCAAAGAAAAGGAAAGTAGCAGTGAAACAGCAATGTCTCAACCTGGAGAAGTCAGTGGGGCCACTCCAGGGCAGTCTATGACCGGGACACAATCAGCCACTGCAGAACCAAAGGTGGAGATTGACAAGGCAGCCTACATCCCCAATACCTCTAATCCAAAGATGACTGTCATGCTTGATGATGGAGGGCGCAATTTTGAATTTTGGTATGAAAATTTGGAGGCGTGCGCAAACACCAAGGGGGTCAGAGCGGCTTTGGAGAGGCCAATGCCAGGGTCGGTGGAGAACTCAGCCATCAAGCAGTGGCTGATCCAGTCAGTTCCAGTCATCTGGCATTCTCAGATCTCATGCCACAAAGCAGCGTTCGACTTCATCGCGTGGGTGAAGAACAGTCACACTGGAGGGAGCAACCAAGACATCAACCTTGAGTGGTACAAGGAAATGGAGCAGGGCATCAAGACAGGGGAGACACTCAAGGTCTACCTCTACAGAATGATGGATCTGGCTACAAGTCTCAGAAACAACGCGTTCATCCTCTTGGACCACAATGTTGGGGAGCTGATGGTGAAGGGCCTCCCTCCTGTGCTGAGGCTCGAGTCCCTGGAGGTTATGGCAACCGACAAGCCGCCATTGGAGCTGATTCAAAGAATCCTGCGCGCCGCAGCCAGCCGTGGGTACAAGGACCCACCTGCAGAGGGAACACCTCAGGCCATGGCAGCTGCAGCAGTGGCTGGTCCCTCTGGGGGGGTAGCTGGAGCGTCATCAAGCGCTGGAGCTGCACCAGGAGTGGGAGCAGTACCGGGAGTTGGAGCAGCACTACCAGCAAACGAACAGCCTCCCGCTGGCCCCTCTGCAACTACTTTTGGTGGCAGGGGGCGTGGACCTGGCAGGGCAAGAAGGCCCAGAGAGGAGCTTACATGCCACTTCTGCAAGGCAAAGGGCCACTTCATGACTGACTGCGGACCGCTCAGGCAGCTGCAGGCTCTGCATCAAAACATGCAAGCGGCAAGCGTTGGGCCTGCAGCTTACTGGGGCCAGGGAGGCCCACAGTCGTCTCCTCAAGCCTGGTGGGACCATGGATCTGGCCGGGGTGGCCCGCCTTCATCCGCTTCCAGCCCTGGACCTCCTTCAGCATATAACTATCCAACAAGTCAACACACGTTTCCGGGGTGGCATTTACCACCTCCACCCCCTCCTTCTGGTGAGGCGATGTTTATCTCTCTCAATGTGCTTGCCCCAACTTCGCATGGAGCTAGCAGCACATCTTGGTTAATAGATAGTGGTGCCTCTGTGCATATAGTCAATGATCTCTCATTGCTCCATAATCCAGTTATGCATAGACAGCCTCTTCCTCTGCACTTGGCAACCTCAGACGCCAAGGGAGGAATCATTGCATCTGGGTCTGTATGCCTTGTGAATGCAAGGCACGAAGTATTCTGGCTGCACAATGTGCAGTGTGTTCCTTCTGCGCATACCAACCTCATTTCAGTCACTGGTGCAATTCAGGATGGAGCATCTTTCCTGACTGACACTGCAGGTGGTTACACAGCCATGAAGGGACCTGAAGGGTGGTGTGGAGATATCACCCGCGCACGAGGTCTGTTTTTTTTGGAGTTTGTTAGTCCTGTCAGAGGGCAGCAAGTTGGCTGCAGACATATTGATCACATGGCTGAGGCGTCTCATCTTAGGAAAGGACACGTGTGTAGCGAGAGATCTGTGTGGCATGCTAGGTTAGGTCATCCTGGTGCCAGCAGCATGCAGAGGTTCTCCAAGGAAGATCTGGTTACAGGAATCAATATCTCCCTTGCTCCCTGCTCTGAGTGCCCCAAGCACTGTGAATCGTGTATACAAGGGAAACACTCCAGACCTCCTTTCCCTGTATCTTCCAGGCCTGCACATCACCCACTCGATAGAGTCCATGTGGATACTGTGGGTCCCATATCACCTCCTGCCATCACAGGTGAACGATATTGGGTCACTGTAGTGGATGAAAGTTCACACCAAGTTGCCTCCCTGCCTGTGAAGTCAAAGGATTGCATCCCAAAGGCTGTGATAGACCTGCTCCGTTTTTGGCAGACCCAACGAGGCACGGTTGTGAAGTGTGTGAGGACTGACAGGGGTTCAGAGTTCCTGAACCAGCAATTCAAAGAGTTTTGTGCTCAGCAGGGCACTAAGATGGAGTCCTCAGCGCCCTACACGCCTCAGCAGAATGGGGTGGCGGAGAGGATGAATAGGACCCTGAAGGAGCGAACAAGGACTCTGTTGGTCCATGCTGCAGCAGACCCCTCCCTTTGGAAGGAGGCGCTTGAGACAGCTACCCTCCTCTACAATGTGGGTCCTACTTCAGGCAGGTCCCTGACCCCCATGGAATTATTCTTTGGTGTCAAACCTGATGTGTCTGTGCTGCGCACGTTTGGCTGTGTAGCCCATGTGCACATTCCCAGTGGCCAAAGGTCTGTTTTTGGGCCCAAGACCACCCTGGGATGTTTACTGGTTATTGTCCCCAGTCTAAAGCGTATCGTGTGTACGTGGGGAATGGAGTGTGGAAGGAGAGTAGGGACGTCAGCTTTATCGAGCACTTGAGGGGGGCTGAGAGAGTGGGTCTATCAAAGGTCCAGCCTGGGTCTGTCTATGATTCTAGGATATCACCCCCCTTGGCAGTGAGAATCTGGCAACGCCTCAAGCAATTCCCTCTGCTGCTCCACCCACGTTCTGGGATGAGGAGGATGACCATGGAGTGGAGACGCTTTCCACTGGGGCTCCTGGGACCTCTGGACTTTGTGCTGGGGATCAGTCTGGAGACGGGACCACAGCAGCACATGACCAAGGAAACCCCACCAGCCTGGATTCTACTGTTGGGACCCCAGAACCATCTCAGCACTCGTGGTCGGTGCTTGAGCATATGCAGAATCTGGCCAGGGGGGGTGTAGAAACTCAATCCCAGGTAGAAAAAATGCAGAAGGTACAAGAGGGGTTGCGAATGCAGGGGAAGTCACAAATTCCCCTTCCTCCAGGGACCACCCTTACAAGGGAGCAGCGTTATGTACAGCGCGTGGCTAGGAGAGAGCATTCTGACATCCCATTGCATGCCCCTGACCCAGGTCAGGCAATTGTGAGTGAGCCAAACATGGTTGGTCTCCCTGATATGCAGGGGCAGGTTGAGACAGTCGAGGCTATGTTCGGTGCAGATGTAAGAGATGAGAGCAGTGGGTTAGACATGCCAGCAGTAGGGGAAGCTGGTGCCCAATCCCAGTCACTGGCTAGTCATGCTTATGGTGTGCAGGCTGACATTGTAGGCGCAGCTCAGGCAAGTCTGGGTAGTGTGCCCAAGTGTGAGTCCAGGAGAGAGAGAGAGCTGCTGCTCCCCTCTGCATTGCGGAAGGTGCGAGAATGTAAGGGTGCTGCACATGAGTCCAGTAGTCAAGGAGAGAGAGAGAGACTTGAGAAGGAATCAGATAATCCCGGCAGTACTGCCCAGTCCCAGCATAAGGTACATAATGTACCTTATTCTGGCAACCAGGGAGAGAGAGAGAGAGAAGGGAACAGCATCAGTAAGGCTGACAGCCCTGCTGCACCACAGCATAAGGTACAGAGTGTACCTTCTGTCACGTTGGGAAAAGTTCACGTGCCCTCAAACTTGAGGGAAGCCCAGCGCTCACCTCAGTGGGAGTTTTGGCAGCAGGCAATGCAAGAGGAGATGGAGTCTTTAGACACCCATGAGGTTATGCAGTATGTGGAAAGACCCCATGGGCAGAAAGTTATCCCTGTTCATTGGATTTTTTCTACAAAAAACGATGCACATGGGAATGTCACTCGGTTTAAAGCAAGATTGGTTGCCCAGGGTTGCAGACAGATTCCTGGTATAGATGTTGGTGAGGTTTTTGCACCTACCAGCAGCTATGGTGCTAGGAGAGCTGTGCTGGCAGTGGCTGCCACACAAAATCTTGAGATCCACCAAGTGGATATCAAGACAGCTTTTCTCAATGGGGAGTTGGAGGAAGAGGTCTATGTGACCCAACCACCAGGATTTGAGAATGGCAACACGAGAGTTGTGTGCAAGCTCAGGAAGGCACTCTACGGTCTTAAGCAAGCCCCACGGGCTTGGCACAAGACCTTGAGCGACAAGTTGAGCGTGATGGGGTATAGTGTGTGCAAGAGCGACGCTGGGGTATACATCAGGAGGGCCCCTGATGGTAATCTGTCGTTTATTCTTGTTTATGTCGATGATCTTCTCATAGTTGCCAGAGTGGTTGCAGAGATTGAGTGGGGGAAAGAGTTATTGAAGAAGGACTTCACCATCCATGATTTGGGAGAGGTGAATGATTTCCTGGGGTGTCAGGTCCTACGCAATAGAGTTCAGGGCACTATTTCCATGAGTTGCACTCCCAAGATTGATGCTCTTGTGGAGAAGTTTGGCGTTGCTGATGATGGACGTGGGGTTGATACCCCCATGTCCAAGGACTTCGTGGCTAGCAGCAGACCCGAGTCCTCAGATGGTATGTCACATGGGGCTGGTACCCCTCTGCCACCTGGTCATCGATACTGCGAGTTAATTGGATCGTTACTGTACATAGCCAATACGACCCGGCCTGACATTTCTCAGGCTGTTGGAGTGTTGTCAAGGTATAGAATGACACCCACTACCTCACACTGGAATGAGGCCATTCGAGTGCTGAAGTACTTGAGAGATACCAGAGAGTTAGCTCTTACTCTGGGTGGAAAGGGCCCTGAGCTAGAAGGCTATGTTGATGCCGACTATGCTGGGGACCTGGACCACAGGTATTCCACCACTGGCTATGTTCTATCAGTCTATGGTAGTGCCGTGGTTTGGGGAAGCAAGAAGCAGAGCTCAGTTGCTACCTCAACTGTGCAAGCTGAGTTTATGGCAGCTGGCCATATTGTGAAGGAAGCCAACTGGCTAAGGGGCTTCTTGGAAGAGATAGGGGCTGCACCTTGGAGGGTCAAAATTTTCTGTGACAACCAAGGATGCATTTCTAATTTACGGAACCCCCTGTATTCCAAATTCACAAAGCACGTTGCAGTAAGCTTCCACTACGCTAGGGAAGCTATGGCACTTGGGCAGGTAGATATCCTCTATGTGGAATCTGCACGCAATGTGGCTGACATTATGACCAAGCCACTTGCCAAGCCCGTGTTTGTTGGTCATCGTGATTCACTAGGTTTGAGAAGATACACTTAAAGCATGCAGGCAAGGGGAAGTGTTGAGTTCTGAACATTATTATTGAATGCCTTGTGCTTTAAGTGATCTTCATGTGTGCACTATTAGGATATGGTCCATTGAGAACATAAGGTACTTGAGACACGGCAATTCTGGACGTTTTCGAACATAAGGTACAATCCTATCTAGATCACACGTTTGTCGGATGAACTCTTAAGGCTGCCCCACCGGAGTGAATACCAACTGGTTGTGAAAGATGCTGGGCATCACCAGATGCTAGTCTTGTCCGACAGTTGTGTGTGGCACTCAGCAGACAGTCGTACGGACTGTAGCTGGAGTAACTTCGTCTATTGACGACCTGTCTGCTTTGTACAGGTACGGTGCGGCAGTGTGTGTTGTATCATTGTTGCTATTGTGAGAGTGAACAAGCTTAGTGTACCCTGTAGTCACTCAAACAGATAAGGGACAGTGACTTCAGGGAGTATAGGCATGTACTTGAACGTAGCCGTCTAGAGCCTTATCTAGTGATTGCTTGATCGGTGCTTGTGTACAAGATAATGATGTAACGAACTGGTTGTGAAAGATGCTGGGCATCACCAGATGCTAGTCTTGTCCGACAGTTGTGTGTGGCACTCAGCAGACAGTCGTACGGACTGTAGCTGGAGTGGAGTAACTTCGTCTATTGACGACCTGTCTGCTTTGTACAGGGAAAGCCGATTGCCCATCCTCAAAGTAACCTCCTGATTCCGACAATCACACTTC
>KV908442.1:0-2500 GCA_002005505.1 Botryococcus braunii
GGCAGAGAAACATTTGCACAGTGGCAGACCGCTATTCGGCAGAAGGTGCCGGAGGCAGCGCACATCCCCCTGGAAGGCGACATCTCCCCGATCTTTGAGGAGCTTAATATGGCGTGGGCCAAGCACGAGTTGGCAGCGGACCCGGTCGACGACGCGTTCGACTTCTTTGAGGCCTCCCCTGTGGGGGACCATCCCAAGATGCTCGCTGTTGTGAAGCCCTAGGGAGCCAGCAGAGAGCCAGCAGAGAGGCCCTGGTGGGGACCGTGTGGATCAGCCAGCAGAGAGCCTCTGTGTGGGGACCATCTGGATGAACCAGCAGAGAGCCCCTGTGTGGGGACCCTGTCGATGAGCCAACAGAGCGCCCCTGTGTGGGGATCATCGGGATGGGCCAGCAGAGAGGCCCCTGTATGGGGACCGCCTGGATGAGCCAGCAGAGCGCCCCTATGTGGGGACCATCGGAATCCCCTGGTGCTGGCCCTCCCGCGTCCATGAGGGAGCCAGAGAGACTGCGATAGATAAATTCCCAGATGATGGGTTCCTGATAGTTGAATCCCCCTTGGATACTGTCAACGGCATTTCATTCTGGCAGAATCTTAACATTCTAAAAGTCTGTTACAAAGTCAGTGGGGGTGCCTGGTGAGTACTTCAGCATGTTTCTAAGACAGACAGACAGACAGACAGACAGACAGACAGACAGACAGCCAGACAGACAGCCAGACAGACAGACAGACAGACAGACAGACAGGCAGGCAGGCACGCAGGCAGGCAGGCAGGCAGGCAGTGTATTGATTAATATAACGATCACGGGCCACATCCGGGGGATGGGTTGGTCAACTGCGGAGAATTGGTCCAATTTTCAGTTTGGACACAGTTCGTTGTGCCAGATGCGGTGATCGTTGATTTGGTGCAACCATTTGGCGATCTTGGCTGTGGACACAGTTGGGTGTGCCAACTAGAGCTATCTTCATTGTGGACACATCTGTACAATTTGTTGTGCCAACTGCAGTGATTGTGGCTTGCTGGGATGATCACCGCATGGTGATCTTCAGTGATCTTGGCCACGGGCTCGAGCCAAAGGAGCTCCAAGGAGTGTTGAGGCTGCCGGGCAGGCGTGTTAGTAATCCTGGAAAAGTTAGAAATATCAATAACATTTCTAATTTTATGGCCCCCAGAGCCATGAAAAAGACTGGTTTTGAGGGCGGAACGGTAATCCCCAACCGACATTCCCGGGGCCAAACCATGATTTTTCAGATTGGTGTATCGAATAATATTTGTGGGCACTGACCAGGATGACAGAAACCCGCATCTGTTCAGCCCACGGGGCAAGATGAGACGATGCATGTACATATATTTTGTGTCAAACATGATCACGACCAAATTTCCAGAATTAACGGGATCCCAGATCTGTAGATCATGATGAAGCTGTCTGCATTCTAGATTGCTTTTGCAAATTTTTGCAGATTTAAATCTATGGTTCACAGCTGCGGATGTTGACATCGAAGGACTGATTCTTGCAATGTGGCATGCATTGTGGCGTCATGAAAATCGCAACTGACACTAGACGATGTGCAATTCTGGCATGCACCATCGAAGCTTGACATGGCGATGAGGGACACATCGGGCGAGGGTTTCGGGATGATTGCGAGGAGGGCTCTGATGGCAACCAGTCATTCTTTATTGGTCTTAAGACTTTCGTAGCACTGATTGACTGAAGTCAAGCCGTGTTTTACCGTATTGGTCTCGTGGGGTCACCGACGGTGGATATTGAGACTGTCTTATCAAGGATGTTCTATCTTATTGTTAACGTGATCACGTGCCAACAACAAGGGACTGAAGGCGTTAAGGCTTGCCTGTGCGTCTTAAGCTTCCCCTAGCCATGTGGCTCCCTGTGCGCAGGTTGCGTTCCTCAAGTGGTTGAAGCATTGCAACATGGCAATCAATGTTTGCTGGTACTCGTACACTTGCTAGTACAACTTGCTAGTAACTAGTGTACGGCTAGTACTAACACTGATTTCAATCGATTGCTGATTGCCATTGCAATGCTTTACTAATTATTTATGTTATTGTTAGTACTCGTATACGAGACGTAGCCAGCTGGGCTCCTCATAGCTTACAAAGTTACACTCTTCCAATAAGTCGCGACAAAGTCGATCGAGCCTGCATAGCTATAGTACTAGTGCTCTCGTACACGTGTACAAAGTCTGAGTTCTTCGAGACAAAAGGCTTCGCTCTTAATTTTAAAAGGATGAGCCTGGCTGGTCGAGACATGCAGTTGACTGTCGACGGTGCATGTGTCACGTGAGGGCACGCATGCATGCGTGCATGTGATCCAAGTGGTCTGACCGCTCAAGACAGTATTGCAGCCATTAATGTTATGTGGTAATAAACATGTACGACATAGAAATTCACGAGTTGGGCTGGACTGCAGGTCTTCAATTGCAATGTGTGTTTAAAATTTGTCTGGATCAAGAACTGGATGAGTCACCCAGAGGTTTCCGGG